>BSBK01001279.1:1700000-1822500 GCA_027943335.1 Chamaecyparis obtusa
CAACTAGAGGTTTCCTAAACCCAATCAACTATTATTATGATGTTATTATGGAATGTTTAGTCATTATTATGTGTTTTCCTATGCTTTTATGATTGTTGAGTAGGGTTTTTTAGATTTCCTAGGTGAGTGGCTCACCATAGGTGCTAGGACCTAGAAGTGGTCACTAGGGGATCATATGAAGTAGGAGACCAGGGCCCAGAGTAGGTTGGTTCCTACAAGTGAGTTGGTAATCAAGTGGAAACATTAATAAAATTAATTGGGAAATGGGGGGGTTGATAACTTCACATTAAACAAGATAAAAATGTTGTTCGTAAGGTCACATATGTCGTGCTAGAGTACCAGGGTCATGTGAAACCATGGAGAAGGCCTGATTGTGCCTGGTTGGCCATGATCACTAGGTTAGATCCTAACAAGAAGGGATATGTGATGACAATCACCTAGTCAGTACCCTAGAACCTTGAATCTTGATGTTGTTGCCTCTGGTAGTCTCTTTTTATGTTATGGTTTCTCTTCCATCTTTTTGAATGTTTTGGGAAGGGTACCTTCATGGTATTATTCTATCCTAGCCCTTGTGTGGATCTTGGTTCTATCTCCTAGCTCAAGGGAGTGGACCTTTATGGTACCATGTGGTTGAGTGGTTAAATTTATCAAGGTACTATTTGTGTTCTCTTGGATGATCCTTGTGCATATCCCTTTCCAGATCATTTGCTGAAGACTTTATATTCAAGTATATTATTTAATGTTGAGATGTATTGATGTATATGCATTCATGTAATTGTAATCTCCTAAAAGGAGTTGTATGTATATGGCATAATGAATTTTATTGATGTAATTCTATTTCAAAGAAATGTAAAAGGGAAAGGGTAGCTCTAAGAGAAAAGAAAGGGAAAATTGAACATGTTGTATTATTTTAGAGCATTTAAAAGATGTTGTTTCATTAATGGTATTTATTTAAGTATCTCCTTATGTTGATGCCTGAAAGGAGAATGAGCCTAGGAATAGTTATGCTATGATGTATCTAAGTGAATGATAGAAAGGAAAGAAAATCTCATCTTTTAAGTTGATGTTCAAATGAAGTATTATGAATGATAACTTGTGGAAATTAGACTTGTAATCAATGGGTAGTTATGATATGATGGATGTAGTCACTAACTTGATTGTATTGATCAGTGATTGGTTTATGTTTACTTAATTCATTTAAACTGAGTGAAGAGAAATAAGACAATGCACACCATAATGAATGTTTATCTCTACCTTAATGTCTAAATAAACATAATAATATTAAGCATAGACTAGTAGAGGTTATGAATTCGATGAATAGTTTTGAAGTCATGGCTTGAGTTGGTAATTCAAATAATGATAGTTGATTAACTTACATTTAACTAAGGTATGAACATTAAAATGATCATACACTAATAAATCTCACAATTCAATGTATATCTTTATGGATGTAAATATGTTTGATGATGTTGCTCTAGTAGTGACGTTAGGGAATTTGTGAGGACTTAGGTTGGTTAGTAATCTCACATTTGAGTTTTGTAAACAAGTGTTTGTTTGTTTATGTATTATAAATGATGCATATCCCATCAGTAGAAAAAAATTACTTATGCTTTTAGTAGTTAGATGGCTTGTTCTCTCGGGTTCCCTGGCGAGGCATTACAATTTGTCTTATATAGGATGTATCTTTCTTGAAACCAGACCTTTCGCTTGTCTTATACAAGGTAGGTCTTTCCTAAAAGTAGAAGTTTTTGCTAGTCTTATACAAGATTGGTCCTTCCTAAAACTAGATGTAGTTCTTATCAAATAATTTCTATGTTCAATATGGATCCAACAATCATCACAGCCTACCAACATTCTTGACTTCTTACTAATTTTTCTTTTCTTACATAATTTCATCTAAATTTTCTTTAGAGGAATCATTCATAGTTTTCTTGCACAAACAATCTCTCAAGGGGGCATCTATTACTTCACCATCACATTATTTCCGCTCAGGCATACCGAGGCATAATTTTTATTGTTCTTTGAACAACACCTAAAATGCATTGTACCAAAGAGGGACAAAATGTAGACACTTAAAAATGGACTATTGTTTGAATGCAATGACACTACTAACATTCCTCTTAATTTATTAAATAATATTTATTATTTAAATAAATTGTGTATTTCTACCATATTCTAAGATCAAAATCATCATTTCTCCTTAATTCTGTAATTAAATTATTTTAATTAATTACTTTAATTATTGAACGTCTAATCAATTGTTTCATCAATTATTCATCTATAATATAATTAAATAATTAATATTATTTAATTATATCCTATCTCATTATAATTAATTGAATAATCATATTTAATTAATATCCCCTCTTTTTAATTATTGTATTTATATAATAATTAAATCAAAATTTCTCTCACTAATTAAATAAGTTATATTTATTTAATTAAATTAATTATTCTTCTCTCATAAATAAACATTATTTATTTATTTTCACATGTGCAAGTAAATAATTATTTTATTTATTTAATCATGATTTATTCCTCCAAAGCTAACTCACATTGACTTTCACTTCACCCTACAATTCTCTCTCCTAACCATTCAATCCACATTGTTAATTCCTTCCTCAACAATCAGTTAAAGTATTCAATCAATTCATTCTTCTAATCCATGCATTCAATTGACTCATTCATGCAATCAGTTAACTCACCAGTGTATTATGTTATCTAACCAGTCTATTCAAGTCATTTCTTTGATCTATTTGTTGATAGATCAATCAACCCCCCAATCAAGGTAGTTAATCAGAGTTGAACTCCCATTAAATCTGAGTTCAAATCCTCAATCACAATCAATCAAACCATAAATCATGCATTCTTAATTGAGACCCCTAAAATCTTATAAATAGGGAGCCAAATCTTTGATTTTGGTAACCACAATTGCTTTGAAATCTTATGCTGGCATGATCTTGAGCTCAATTTTGAGAGCCCAAATTGTATAAGAAGGAGAACACCAAGGAAGGATTTTATGGATTGCATATTCATGTTCTTAGAATAATTTCATATTGTGTAGGATTTGAGCAATTCAAATCCACAAAACCCGAAGATCACCTGCATACAAAAACATGTTACTAGGAGGTAGAGACAAGAAGAGGGCAAGGGTTTGACTCAAAAAATAGGAAGAAACAATATCCCCAATGATTGAATGAATGAAATATACAATAGATTAATCCTTATAAAGGAGATCAAAAACCTAGAAGAGTAAACCCTAAAAAGAAAAAGTGCATGTAATAATTAATTTAATTATTACATGACTAATGCATGCAAGTTTATATTTAAGACAACTAATGCATGAGTGTTTTAAATTTAATACGACTAATGCAATAGTGTTTTAAATATAAATGACTAATGCAAAAGCATAAAGTTACATCTTAAGAAGGGAGTAAAGTTAATTTAATTAACATAATTAAATTAATACTTTACTCTAACACCCCCCTTAAGATGAGCAACAATGCAACTACTAACAATGCAAGAAGAAAGAAAAGGAAACTATAGTGTTGAAAGCAAAAAAATGGGTCCTGACAGCATGTCTTGATGAGGTTCCCAACATAATGAAATCTCTGTAAAATGAAGAAATAGAGAAAACCACATGGTAAAAAACCCTACTCCAAAAAGAGATAGAAATAGAAGGAAGGAAGGCCTCATCACTGAGACCCCCCAAGGACAACTTCCTTCACCCCGAGCATAGAACACAACTAAAGATATTACAGGGATGCAAAAGGTTTAGTGAATATGTCAACAACCTGCTTAGCAGTGGCAATGTACTCTAAACTCAGAGAGCCATCCTGAATCAAATGCCTGATGAAATGCATATGAAGCTTAATGTGCTTAGTCCGTTGATGCTCAACTGGGTTGTGGGAAATATGTATAGCACTTTGATTGTCACACCAAAGAATAGTGGGACTATCAGGAGGAAAACCAAACTTTGTCATCAATTGTCGAAGCCATAAAACCTCCTAACTAGCTAGCACAACTACTCGGTACTCTGCCTTTGTAGATGATAATGCATGAGTTTTTAGCTTCTTGCAAGACCATGTGATAGGACCTGAACCAAGACAGAAGACAAAGCCAAAAGTAGACCTCTGATCAATAGTATCACCAGCCAAATCTGAGTCTATGTAACCAATAGTGTGAGGACCCCCTTATGTATAGTGAATGCCATAAAAAGTAGTACCCCGAATGTACCTCAAGATACATTTGGATACTTGCCAATGACTCTCATGAGGATCATGTGAGAATCTAGAGACAAGGCCAACTACAAAGGAAATATTAGGATGATTATGTGTCACGTACAACAAACTACCCACCAGTTGTCTATATAATGTGGAATTGACAGTAAAAGTAGAGAAAGTGGTACATAAAACAACACCTAACTAAAAAGGTGTGGGATCAGGCTTGCAATCGAGCATTATGGAACCTCTAAAGCATATCAAGAGAATACTTCTACTGGAGTATGGAAATCCCATCCAAAGACTGAATAACCTGCAGGCCCAAAAAATAGTGCATAAGTCCAAGATCAGTCATCTCAAACTACTCTCTCAATGCGCGCTAAACACTTTGAATCATAGAGGATGAGCTACCTATAATGATGAGATCATCAACATATAGCACAAGTATCAATAGATCAGTCCCATGCCGCTGAATGTACATTGTAGGATCAAAATGACAATGTGTGAAGTGTGAGGCAAGCATAAAATAATCCATCTTCTCATACCAATACCTAGGGGCTTGTTTGATACCATATAAAGACCTCTGAAGTCTGCACATCATAGAAGAGTCCTGCACAAAACCTTGAGGTTGCTCCTATAATCACCTAAAACTGGGCTATTAGAACCTAAGGCCATATTTGCCCTTAATTTGGCATATAACCTTGATTATGTTAATTTGATCTTTGATTATTAGCATAAATCTCCAAAAATTCAATAAACTCCATCAAATTCTAAATCAAGCATTAATTACTAAGGTTTCAAACAACATCAAAGCTATTAACTCTAGGCCTATTTAATTAATTCAATCCCATCAAATGCAAAGGCTAGAGTTATTAATTAAAAGAAATGCATAAATACCTCCTAAATCAAACAAACACACTTTCATGATTAGGAGGCTTGCACATGGATCAAGGATCAAGCCAAGATGCATCTCAACCACTCCTCACAAATGCATCTCAACCATCGAATCCCTTAAAATTCCTATAAAATAGAATTTTCAAAGGCTTATTTTCTTCTTCTCAATGTTGCTAAATTCTTCCTAATGCTTAGACTTTTACATATTTTCTTGTGAATTTGAGGCTTCATAATCCATGATTATTGAACTATCATGCTTGGAGGATTTACCCACTAATGCTTAATTTGATATTTGTTTCCATGTTTTCAAGCTTTGATTAATTAGCAAACACTTCAAATTGGGTTAAAATGGAAAGAAATAGGATTTCATGCTTCATTTTGGTTTCATGCATTTACTCTTGAATCTATCATTTTAGTGTAGATTGTCATTGTTTAAGGGTCAAATCTGAGAGCAAACTAACCCTTATTTCATACTCACATTAATTAGAGAGCAATAGGATGCTTTTGCTTGTTAGCTTCTTCAATTAAATCCTTATTTTTCTCTAACAAGTGATGTTATTATCCTATTGAAGTGTTGTGTTACAGGCCACAAACTCACACACACATTTATGGCACCCACCGTGGGGTTGAGCCCCAGATTTTTCATTTTACAAGAATTTTTAACTAACTATCATCGTACAATTTTCTGTCAGAGGATCATATTCGGGAAGATCAGTCGTATATAGTATTTCTTGGATCACATTCCAGATTCACGGATCGTATCTGGTAACTAGGTCACATCTGTTTAAATCTAGGATCGCATCTTGTGATCCGGGTCGTATGTGGGAAATTGGGTCGCATGTGGGAAATTGCATCATTTTTGGAAATTGGGGGGAAAATCTAGGATCGCATATGGGGATTTTTGTTGCATAATTGGGTTTTCTGACGTCTAACAAATTTCATTGTTAATATCTCTGGTTTTTGGCAGCCTAACTGTGGTTTGCAGGTTGAAAATACAAAAATTTCAAATACTAACTTGTGTTTTTTATTTGCTTTAAGGATAAAATGAACATTATGCTTTTGTTTTTTAGCACTTAATGGCAATTTGATTTCACCTTGTAAACCAATCAGAGGAATATGCTCTTTTCCCCTTGAGGGAGAATCAGAAACTCAAAAATTGGCTTTTATTTTGGAATTAAATTGGGGAATGAATGCTAACGATTTGCATAATTAATTTTCCTTAAAGCATTATCTTTGGATTTTGGATTTTATAACCAACTAACAAGCTAATAGGTGAACTTGGTGTTTTTGATTGATTTTAAAAGCCTAACAGTTGTTTGCAGAACGTTTGCCCAAGACCAAAAACAAAAGATTACTAATGCTTGTCATGCAGGTTGCCTCTAAAGCAAAATTGACAAAAGAACTTCATACTTGATTTTTCTAGGAATTTTAAATGATTTGAGATCAAGTTGCAAATCAAATAGAGGATTATGCTCTTTTCCCCTTGAGGGAAATCCAGAAACTCAAACGTCGGTTTTCTATTTGGCATCAAATTGGGATAATTGAACTTTAAACATGCTTGATGTGTTTGTGATTTGTGGTATAAGTTAGGAGATTATGCTCTTCTCCTTCATGGAGAACCAGAAATCTAGAGCTTACTATCACTTATATATTTACTTTATTGCAAACCTTTAGAGGGCCTACTGGTTGAGGAAAAAATCTCCCGGGAACGACCCAAGTGGGGACAAGTCTTTTGCTGACTCTTCCACCCCACTATAAAATTTTATGCTTCATTGAGGCTAAAGCCTTGGAAGACATGATTTATCTTGTCTTGGGAGATTGATGATCAATCCCAATGACTGGCTTGGATTTTGTGTAGAGCGGAGCTACTTAAATCTCGCCTCTCGAGACTATGCACTTTCAGGTTCCTATAGGGTTAACAGCCTCAATCCTGCTTACGAGACTATGAGAGATAATTGTGAATAGATGCCTTCATTAAAAGCTCTATGTTAGATGCCACCGGGATCACCCCCGAAAGGTTGTTATCACTTGTACGAGGCAAATAGTAATTGCCCCAAGAAATTCACCATATTGAGCCCTTATCAACATTAACACTTGGAAAATATGGCCTCCAATATCCATTGCATGTTATTGGACTGTGATATTCTGATGAGTCTTTGGGTGTGTTCCTAAGTCAATGAACAAGTGGTTTTAATCTCTACCTAGTATAAGGTAGGTTAGGTGTGTTTGATTTTAAAATGATTTCTTGATGTGTCTTAAATACAAATTCAGTTAATTCTCCCCAAATGAACAAGCACACAACATTTTCAAGCATTTACAAACACCTGACAGTCACTAAAATTTGACAGACATGGCACATTTTCTGAGAAACACTAAAATTACAAATTCTCTATCATCATAAGATCACATCCGGTATTCCAGAGTTGCACCCTGCATCTCGGATCACATCTGTTCAAATTTGAGTCGCATTTGGTAGTCACACCATTTCCTGAGTCACATCCAATGAACATTCCATTTCTTGAGTCACATCTTGTATTTCTTACATCGCATACAGGGTTCCAATTTGTTTACCAGTCACTGTTTAAGATCACATCTGGGATAGAGAGCACTTTCGTACCTTCCAGAAGAAATATTTTCACATTTTTAGATACCCATTTGGATCATTAGTAAGTTCCTATTGTCAAAACATAGTCATCTGATACCCAGAAAGAGTCATCTTTGAGAATGTCTTGTCATATTGCATGGTCCAAACCCACATTATCCAATTGTGGAGTCATTTTACCCAATTGGTTACAACCAAGTTCTCAGCTCATAAACAGGGCACTTTGACGCCCTTTGACGCTGAAACTTTCACACTATCAAGACCTACTTTCACTTTGGTTCCCAACTCATAATCAGGGCATTCTAATCCCATTTGACATTGGATCCATAAGGACATTTCAAACCCTCTCTTGCATCCTTGGATTCACAATCAGACATTGCAAACTATCAAACCCACTCTTAAACGCAAGACACTCATTGGTTCCTCAATCTGGATTTCATGGTTGTTACTAGGCACAAAACTTACAATTTTGAAACAAACCTATTCTCGAAAGGAGAACCCATATTCACATTGGAAATAGGAGAAACTTCAAGACTCAACCCCTTGTACAGTGCTACACCTAGTACTACTTATACAGCAACACCCGAACCAATAAATATGAATGATCAAGGTGAATACCGATGGGATGAAATATTCCATGAACAAAATGAACAAGAAAAATGTGAGAGACAAAAACAAAAAGTCCAATATGATGATGATGATGATGATGATCCCACTGAACAAGAATACAATAGAGCTTTAAGCAGTAAATGATTTCACAAAATTCTTGAAAGAGCCTTGGAAGAAAACAAAGAGAAGTATTTCTTAGAACTTGCTTCCCGAGGTGTGAAATTACCCAAGGACTATGATGTGGATCAACTCAAACAAAAAGTAGATCTTAGTCCTATGTCAATTCTAAATAGACAATTCCTTATCATGAAAGAAAAAATTCAAGAACTCAAGGAATCAAAGGACAAACCAAAACAACAATACTCTTTGGAGCACATATGTCCTTTCCCTTTTGACAAGGGACTTAAGATGATTCCATTTCCTAAAAATGTTACAATACCAAAGTATGACAAATACATGGGAGATTTTGACCCTCAAGATTATGTGAGGGAGTTTTGTACAACTAGTATGGAGTTCATGCATGAACAAACATACCTCATGAGGCTATTTCCACGAAGCCTAGGTGGACAATCGATAGAGTGGTTTTCCAAATTACCTATTGGAATAATAAAATTTGATGAACTAGTGAAAAAATTCATACAACACTACTCCTACAACATCCAACACATAGTCATAATGTTGGATTTATGCAATACCAAACAGAAGGTGAGAGAATCATTCTTGAGTTTCCTACAACGATGGAGAAAAATATTTGCACGATATGCTAGAGAAATACCTGAAAATGAAAAGATGGATATCTTCATTAACAACTTGGTTCCATAAATGAATTTCCCAATTCAATTACAAGGACCACCAAGCTTTGACAAAATGATTGATAATGCTCTCAAGATAGAGGAAGTTCTAATCAAGAAAGGTGACATTACCATTAGCAAGGAACATAAAGACAAGTCCTATCAAACTAAGTACAAGTATAAATATGAAAACAAGAACAAACATGTGGTTAATGATGGAGTGGTTGATACTCCTAATCCAAAACCCAAACCAGATGTTTTTAATCTAACAACAAGTCTTCAAATGAACAAGAGTCTGAATCCTAATGTCACTCCAGCAACAAACAATACTTTCAACAAACCTTGAAGAGAACCTTGGGCACCACGGCCTAAGAGAGCATTTACACCATTGGGAGACACCTTGGAAGTGGTTTTAAAATTACTTGTGGAAAACAAAACCATTACAATTTCTGATCCCGGAAAACCTTGGGATCCAAAAGACAAACCCAAGTGGTGGAATGATAATGACTATTGTGATTACCATCATAATAAAGGACACACAACCAATAATTGCTTGAAATTGAGACATGTTATTTAGGATCTTATTGAAAAAGGCAAAGTTAAGGTAGATGGACACCACATGAACAATGATCACAAATCATTTCAAACTCCACTACCTAACTATGAAAAAGGAGAAACTTCTAAAAGCAATAAGATTAACTACACATACATTGATGGTGATAATGTAATCAACATGATGGAACCATGTGAATATTCCATCAATATGATCACTCTTAAAGGAGTGAAAAACAAATCTGAATCTTCAAATGTTGTAACATGAAGCCAAGAAAAGCTTACTCTTAAAGGAGTATCAACATCTAACACACCACCTACAACAACAACAAGATCTAAACAAGTGGTGCCATCTCCAAAGTTCAATCTTGTAGAACAATTGCAAAAGACACCCGCACAGATATATATTCTAGAGTTGATGAAAATCTCCCCTAGTCATAGGGAGGTTCTTGATCATGCCCTATTGAGCACAAATGTACCAAAAGAATTAGATGTGGATAGATTCTAGGTCATGGTTGGTCACATGGGTTCCCCACATTACCTATCTTTTTCTGAAGAGGATGACAAATTAATGAACCAACCACATAATCAGCCCCTTCATTTAGAGGTTCTTATTCATAAACACCAGGTCAAGCGTGTCTTGATAGATGGAGGCACTGGTTTGAACATTTGTACTTATAATTTGATAAAACAACTGGGTTTCTCAGAGCACGCAATTGATCCTAGGAGAAAGATAACAATCAAGGCATATGATGAGGAAGAGAGATCCTCTAAAGGATTGGTTGTCTTACCCATCAGAGTAGGGCTAGTAGAGCAAGATGTCCTTTGTCAAGTTGTTGATTTACCCCTTTCTTGCAACATTCTTCTTGGGAGACCATGGATACATTCAATGCAAGCAGTGCCTTCCACGTATCATCAATGCCTAAAGTTTCCTCATAATGGAGTGGAGGTGACTATTCCAGTGGATACCACATACACCTATAATAACCTCAAAAAAATGGAAAGCATGGTTCCCAATTACAAATAAGGGTCCATTAAGGCAGAGACATCTAAAGAAATGGTCTTGAGGAGCTTTGCTAAGAAAATCAATATCCAAGAAACAAGCATGGGAGAATACAAAATAGATCCTACGACATATTTGACAGATCTTCCTATATCTCCTAGGACACAAGGAATGCCCTCATCTACATTTACACCTTCTAATGGTAGCACTTTGACTATACATGAAGGAACCAGAATGGTGAAAGCAAAGGTATCCCTAGAAGAAGAGAATGAAGAAAAGGTTGTTTTGCAATGGCTTTACAAAGAACCCAAAGAAAATGAGAATGTTAAACATGTTGAAATATCTCTAAGAAAATATGGGAAAGGATATGAACTTATGAAACAAATGGGGTACAAAGGAAAGGGACCATTGGGAAAAAACAAAAAAGGACTAGTAGAACCCCTACACATGGATTTCAGAAATCCTAAGGACAAGATTGGACTAAGCTTCAGAGAAGCTAGATTTCATCCTACAATAGAAAGGGGTCCTATATTTGATAGATCAAAAGATTCTGATGATGAAGAAGAAGTGGAAGGACAACCCATTCCTTATGAAAGGTTTCTACTCTTACAAGGGGACCCAAATGTCACATTTATTGGTACAAGTCTTGAACAAGAACCAGAAAGAGAACAAACAAATGAACCTAATGAAGAACAAGAACAAGGACCTCTTATCTTTGATGCACCACACTTTGATGAAGAACCAGAAGCAATGAATCCACAAGAACCATTGCAAGAAGAGGAGAACCATGCTAATGAATAAAATGAGGTACCCATGACTATTGCCCACTTTTTGGGGGTTTTAGATTATAGTTAGGTAGACTCACATGAGTACGAATGGGATGTTCTTTCTGATGCCACCATGGACATAGAAATAGATGTGATACACAAGTTTTCTCCTAGAACCTTGATTGAAGAAGGAGAAAGTTCTAATGTTAGATCACTAGAGTTAGATCCACATAACATCAACACGAACTCTAATAATCCTAATACTTATCTAGAAGCAAACTTAATAGAAGATATCTTGCAAGTTATGAATGATGATAACAATGTGGTGCTGTCACTTGAACCTGTTGAATCTTTGTCCTTGAAATACCCTGACTTGATAGACTGGGATGAACCTACAAACACAAGCTTGCTATCCTTTGACAATGACTATTCCATAGCCAGTTATCTTAATGCTTGTGAACCATTCCATTCTTCCACCAACATAATGAGCGAAATCATGACTGAAGAGGATATCAAGTTTCTCAGTCTTAAAAAGAAAAAGAATAAGAGGTCTAATGGTGAAAACCACTTATTGGCAATATCAGATCCTAAAAGAGAAAAAGAAAAAGATGTATCCAATGGTGAAAACCTCCTTGAGGCACCAAAGGATGGGATGCTTGATATCCTCCCAGATCACTTCCAAGAAAGATCCTTAGTTATGATTGAACCGACACAACCCATTAATTTGGGAACAACAAAAGCTCCTTAGTTAGTCCACATAGCTCAATCATTGATAGAAGATGAGAAAATCCAATTCATTGATTTCTTCAAAGAAAAGAAGATCAACTTCACTTGGTCTTACTCAAATATGCCTAGATTGGATATAGATTTGATTATGCACCATTTGTCTATTTCACCAAATGTAAAACCTGTCAAGCAAAAACTTAGAAAGATGAATCCACATGTGGCATTATTAGTGAAAGCAGAACTGGAAAAACTATTGAAAGCTAGATTCATTAGAGCAATTGATTATGTGGAGTGGATCTCCAATATAGTTCATGTTTCTAAGGTGGAAAAATCCATAAGGGTGTGCACAGACTTTAGGGATCTCAACAAGGCTTGTCCAAAAGACAATTTTCCACTTCCAAACATAGACATGATTGTGGACTTAACAACAAGTTATGAGATGTATTCCCTAATGGATGATTTTTCAGGATATAACCAGATCAAAATTGCTCCTGAAGACCAAGAGAAAATGACATTCACCTATGCATGGGAACATATTGTTGGAATGTGATGCCATTTGGTCTAAAAAATGCAGATGCCACATATCAAAGGGAAATGACCACAATCTTCCATAACAGGATGCACAAGAACATGGAAGACTATGTTGACGACACTTTGGCAAAATCAAGGATGAGGACTGCACATATAGAGGATCTGAGGAGAATCTTTGACAAGATGGAGCAATTCCAATTAAGACTTAATCCTAAGAAGTGCGCATTTGGTGTGTCATCTAGAAAACTCTTAGGATTCATAGTTTCAGCTAAGGGAATTGAACTGGATCTAGCAAAAATAAAAGCTATTCTAGAAATGAAACCACCAAAGAACATTAGCCAAATGAGAACCTTACAAGGCAAGCTATAATCCATAAGAAGGTTCATATCTCAGTTGGCGGACAAAGCACAACCCTTCACAAAGTTGATGAGGAAAGGAACCACATTCACTTGGGATGAGCAATGCGAAGAATATTTTACCCAAGTCAAGAATTATCTGATGAATCCTCCAATTCTGATGGCACCAATCTATGGAAAACCTCTATTGCTCTACATATCAGCCACAGATACATCACTAGGGGTACTTCTTGCACAAGAGGATGAGACCAAGAAAGAAAGAGCCATATACTATATTAGTAGAAATTTGGTCACATATGAGCTAAACTATTCAATGATAGAGAAGGCATGTCTTGCGGTGGTGTTTGCATCCCAAAAGCTTAGACACTATATGTTGGCACGCAAGGTGAAACTAATGGCTAAAATTGATCCGCTTAAGTACTTATTGAACAAAGCAATGTTGACAGGAAGACTTGCTAAGTGGGTCTTGATCCTAAGTGAATTTGATATTGAGTATGTGGATAGGAAAGCCATCAAAGGGTAGGTGATTTCTAATCAACTTGCAGAGATGCCATTAACTGACGATAAGCCATTGCTTGTGGAATTTCTAGATGAATATATCATGCACCTAACAAAACATCCCTGGAAAATGTACTTTGATGGATCCTTCACACAACAAGGATCAGGGGCTGGATGCTTATTCATTACACCACAAGGATATAAGATCCCAAAAGCTTGTAAGATGATCTTTCCATGTACCAATAATACAGCAAAATACGAAGCTCTTGTGAACAGGCTCAAGCTTGCAATAGAGTGGAAAATCATTGAATTACACATCTATGGGGATTCATAGCTCATTATCAATCAAGTGAATGGTGATTATCAGAGTAAGGATGAAAAGCTCATGCCCTACAAGACAATGGTGGATGACTTGAAAAAGTAATTTGTCTTCATCGCGTTTCAACAAATTCCCAGATTAGAAAATAAAGTAGCTGATGCGATGGCTACTTTAGCATCCATGCTACAATTGGAAGAACACCAATTTCGCTATGACTTCCTAGTGGAAGAACTTCCTTTCCCAGCTTATGACTCTCCTAAATGCCAAATTATTTGTGTCCTTGAAACTCAAGTGTTATCCAGATGTGCCCATATCTACTCCTATCTTAAAGACCAAACAATTCTAGAAGGCTATTCTAGAAATGAAAAGAGATCCCTCCTAAGAGTAGCATCACGTTACGTAATCATCGCTAATGACTTGTTTAGACGTAGTTTAGATGGTATGCTTCTTAGGTGTTTAGAACATGAAGAGTCTAATCACGTATTAAAAGAAGTTCATGAAGGTGTGTGTGGATCACATTCAAATGGTTTTTCATTAGCTAAGAAACTCCTAAGGGTTGGATACTATTGGCCCACTATGGAGAAAGATGCTATCCACTTTGCAAAAACTTGTAAGAATTGCCAGATCCATGGCAACCTCATACATGCACCAACTAGAGAGTTGATTCCTTTCATAACACATTGGCCATTCCAGCAATGGGCCTTTGATTTGGTTGGTCAGATTTACCCCAATTCATCAAGCGAGCATAAATATATCATCACCGCAACTGATTATTTCACTAAATGGGTGGAAGTTATCCCACTGTCCAATGCAATAGGAAAACAAGTTTCAATGTTCATCTTGAATTACATCATTTGCTTTTATGGTGTACCCTTGTCGATTGTGACTGATAATGGGGGTCAATTCAAGAACAAAGACATAGATGAGCTATGTCTTCAATTTAAAAACACTGAGCATTGTTCCTCAATCTATTACCCTTAAGGTAACGGACAGGCTAAGGTATCAAACAAAAACATTTTGAAAATCTTGCATAGGATAGTAAACAAATCAGGAAGGGATTGGCATTTGCAAATCAATCCAGCATTGTGGGCTTACAAGACAAGCATTAGAATACCAACTGGTGAAACTCCTTTTGCACTAGTCTATGGATCAGAAGCAGTCTTACCAGTTCAAGTAGAGATTCCATCACTGAGAGTATCACTGAAACATCTAGTCACTAATGAGGACTATCGAATCTCTAGACTACAAGAACTTGAATTGCTAGATGAGCGCAAACAACAGGCATTTGATCATCTCAAAGCTTACCAAAAGAGAATGTCAAGAGGATATAACAAGAAGGTAAAACCCATAATTTTTCAGATAGGAGATCTAGTTCTCAAAGAAAATCCTAAAAATCAATAGCATCGAGAGCAAAAGGGAAAATTTGAACCCAACTAGCTGGGTCTCTTTGTCATTGCAGTAACATTTGGATCAAGAGCCTATCAATTGGCTATGCCTGAAGGAGATGTTTACTAGATCCAATTAATACTCTACATCTGAAAAGGTTTTATGCCGGACATTCTTGAGGAAGCTCCTGTACAATGAAAAGAGTCCTGAAAAAAAGTTCAAAAACAACAAATATGGATCCTGGAAAAAATAAAAAACAATGGAAAAAGTCTTGAAAAATGACTATCTTGGTGAAAACCTAGCAAATAGGCGCCTTGATGAGTCCAAACAAAAAAGAAAAATAAAAAAGAACAAAAAAATTGGAAAAGAGAAAAAGAGTCTCGGTGAAAACATGGTAAACATGCACCATGATAGCAAAAATAGAATGAAACTATGGCCAAGTGATGAAAACCTAGTAAACAGGCACTACTTGTAATCAATGCTCTATCTATCAAGATAATGCTTGCGCCTTTGGCCTATGTAAATATCAGTTTGTAAATATCCTCCAGTTACTTTTGTGACACGCCAAAATCCTAAGAGAACTATCAGAGAATTGTGCCTTCCTAACACTGGAATATGTCCACGTTAGGGTCCTAGGTAAACTGCTTTTCCCTAGGGGCATTTGATCAAATCACATTCGTTGACAAGATGTTGCATTTGCAATTGACAATAAACTACGAACAACAGTATTTTTCAATGCCACCCTTGTTCGCAATTGACAATAAACTATGAACAAACGGTGTTTTTAAACACCAACCAGTAGGATCTAAAAATGTGTTTCTCAACACAACGCCATTGATGAAAATAGTGTTTCTTAACACTAAAACATGTGAGACACTTATGGATGAAGGAATGAATCTTTGATTGATAATAATTCTTATGTGTGTGTTTGCAAGATTAATCAAGAGTGTTTTTAAACACTATAACCACAACTGTATGTTTCTATTATGCAAATACAATGATCATGTTAAAGGACAATGAACTTTTCTTATTATCAATTTTTTATTGTTATGTTTCCTTGAGTAACTCGATGATGTCTACGGACTAAGAGAAACAAGGACTAGGGGCATGACATTTTATTTGTCTTCTATTTGTGGTAATAAATCCAATGATTTGAGGTGATCACGGGGAATGGGTGTCTACTATAAGAGCCTCCAGCATGATTGGAATGCCATGTATACCACAATCTATTTCCTATGAAAACCTTAGTGAGGTTGGATCTATTTCCTTGCCTGTTTAAAAACTAACAAAGATAAACTATTTCCTAGTAAGGTGCATAGTAAAACAGATTATACCCTAGGATATGAATACAAAATGAAAGGTCATTGCGGGTATACATTTACACATTATGCACTAGAAAAGAAATGGTTTATGTCAAATAGGAAGTAACTAACACAACATTTATAGCTGGGTGCTTTAATGTTTAGGTTGTCTTCCAACATGGCAAATAAAAAGGATGTATTCATATTTTTAGGATTGCTAAACCTATTTGTGAAAATTATACTATCCTAATGAGGTCCCGCTAACAGAGGCTCTATGATGAAAAACAACCCACTTTGAATAAATAGTGACTGTCCTAGGTGTCTTAGGTGCATTTCATTGGTTAATTGCATTAAGGTTCATTTTAGTTGCATATCATGTTAATTTGCATTAGGTTCATTTAGATGTATTTCATTGTCTTTAGTTGCATTGAAATTCATTTTAAATTGCACTCATTTTAATATAGTTGCATTCATTTAGTCTTGCATAAGCATGAAAATGTGGATTCAACTATCTGAGACATTAATATGAACCGAGAAGCTATCCAATTTTTTTTGACATAAGCTAAAAATTCTAAAGTATTAAACATTAACCATGTGACATGTGTGACCAAGTGCATCATGGAATCATAAAGCAACTGAACCTAAAATGATTGAGTATAAATCATTGATATCCATTTGCATTCATAATCCATTTCATATTATAAAACCATTTGCATTTTTCATCCATATTCATTCATACATAAATAAAAGTGAGATGTCCATACATCGCATCACAATACATCTCATACATCCATACATTCATGAAAACTTTGAAAATAAAAAAAACATGAGCATATATCAATGAAATATATCACGACATCATTTTATCATCACTTAATCTAAGGTTGACCAAGTATGACAATCACATCAATATCAAAAGCATAAAACAAACATCAGATATCACATGTGCAGAAAGTAACATCATCAGAGGTCAGATGTTAGAGATAGCAAATGAGATGAATCAGAATCAGCATGAACATCCATATATCATGAGAAATGCCTATAAATAGAAATATCAAGAATTTCCATCAACATATCAAATCACCAACAGTATCAGAGCATTAGTATATCAAAGTAGAGATAAAACAATGAGATAATGTATCAACAAAAGTCCAAGAGTCCAGAGGACATGAAAGTACATCGATAAAAAATGGTATAGATACAAGATATGCAATGAGGTACAATGAGTCCAGAGATAAAAAAATATCAAATATGCAGCAAGAAGTTCTACACCTCACTGGCCCCCTTGTCCTCAACTGGAGGATTGGGAGGGGGTGCATCTGCTCTGCCAGGTGGTGGTGGTGGTGGCATGGCACCCTCGGGACTGCTGATCAATAATAGAATATAGTGGAGCCCTCTAAGCGGCAAGAACAACACCACAATATAAAGTGAAATAATATGTCACCCTCTGTCTCTGGTGGGTGGCACTATGCACATATTGGTCCCTCTCAGCTCTCAACTGTGCGAGTTGTACGTCCCTACGTGCTCTCAACTATACTAACTGAGCATCTTTGTCTGCTCTTAGCTGGGCAATCTGAGTGTCTCTCTCTGCTCTGACATGTGCCAGCAATGAATCCTTCTTTGATAATTGTGTTGTGAGGGTAGCCACCTGTAATCTCAAAGCAACTCTCTCCTGCTCGCACTGTGACAATCTATCTCTATCACCACCTATAGGGGGATCCTGTCATGCTTGTTGTTGCTGCTGATCTCCATCACCTCCTATATGTCTCTGAGCATGCTCATCTCGATGTAATAGTGGCCCTATATCTCTCCAAGGAGGAGTGAGTTGTACTCTGCGCTGCCTATGACTAACATCTCCTCTAGAGGCCCGTCGTTTGCTTTCGCCCACTGCAACACCACCACCACCCCTATCATCTCCACCATCATCTCCATCTCCTCAGCCTCCACTGGCCCCATTTCCATCACTACCTCCGCCTCTATGGGCTCCATCTCACCCTCTCCTTCTGTCACCTCCTCCAGTAGCTTGGGCTCGACCACTAACATCATCATCTACATCATAGTCAAGTGCATCCTCAATACGCGGTATGGCATCGTCAAGAGTGGTGAATCTAGGATATGGATGCCTTAGATAATGATCACGATACTCATCGGTGACACCTGCATCATGAACATATGTCTGGTAATCCTAGTCAACATGCTGCATATGGGAGATCTCATAGACTGTTGTCTCAAAAATCAATTGGGCTCCCCACTGAGCCTCCTCATTCTTGATTCATGCATAAAGACATGTATCCGAGGACATGCACTGTACTCTCCCATACTGTTGACATACTCTAGTGATCAGAAACCGCTCAATGATGTAGCAAGTCCTCCCAACAAGATACCTTGTCTAAAAAAAGTATGGCATATGTCTGGCATCTAAGGGCCAAGCCTCACAATCTAAATATGGCTGCCACTCTACATCTGTCACGTCATCAAGGAGACGCTACCAGTACTCCAACTTGCCCAGGTGGGGCTGTTGAATGAAACCTGAATACATATAAATATACGGCAACCCAGCATCGTGGTGCCTATCAATAATGGGACGAGTCACGTGGATATGCTCCCATGTCCAGATCTGTAAAATAACACTCCCCACAGTCATAGATCTCGAGTGCCGATAGACAATCTCATGCAGCTCACCGTACATGTGAGCTAAAATACAGCTACCCCAGGCATATCTCCTAGGAGACTGGATCATTTGTCTTATAACTCGGGACCAACCACACATGAAACCATGTTGGCCCTAATGCCACCTATTAGACCAACTAAATACATAGGCAAAGGGACATAGTTGGTGACCATGTGGTCCCAACTCAAATAATGACCTTTGATCGTGTCATCCTGAAAGACTCTCCTTGCATCTGTGATCACTGCAAGTCTGGAGGGCACGTACTCTATCCAAGTACCCATCACATATACATGCAAAATCCTCCATATGTCCTCCGACATCACTGTCATCTCGTCGATCGGTAAATGAAAGGTGTTATGCTTTGAATGCCACCTCTCCGCCAGTGCTGTAAGAAGATCATGATTTACCTAAATATGAGGTAAGTCAACAAGACTCCAAAGACCACAACGCCAAACTACCTGCTGATCCTCTAGACTTAGCTGATCATGAAGAGCCAAGACTTGGGTTGGCCTCGGGGATCTAAATGATACAACAGGAAAATCAACCTACACAATAGAAAATAAGGGCACTATGTCAGCATTAGACAAAAGAAATTGGCCAAAAAATTGCTCAAAGTTAAGAAAAACAAATGTACTTGGCTCAAAAATCACGAAAAACCAAATGCGACTTAAAACCCCAGATGTGGATTAAGAAATCTAGGATGCGATCCAAAAATTAGATGCGATTCTAGAAATCCTATATGCGACACAGGAAATCTAGGAAGCGGTCCGGAATCCAAGATGCGACCTTGTTATTAAAATTGACCTAAAAGCTTCAAAAGATTCAAATTTAATTAGATGCAACCGCTGGGGTGAGATCTATGAAATCCCATATGTGATTCAGAATCTGGGAAGTGACATAGGATTTACCTAATGCGATCTCGTATACGAGATACGACTCAAAATAAAATTGCCTATAAAATGCATAGAAATGCATAAAAATTAAATTTTTCAAATTAACAAGGTTCATTGTCAGATACTCACAAGTGGTGCGTAATGCCTTGGTCGGTCATGTCGCCTAGCCATCTCAAATTAGTGCTTCTCTATTGGGAACACCATGGTCGCTCAGAGCTCAATAAATTCTCAAAGGGCAAAAGTAAAAATGAATAGGTAAAAGTCACTTTTTGACCTATTTAAGCCTCCCGGGGGCCTTAGAACCCTAAGGGACATTTATCCATAAGACGTCACAGAGGCTTAATATCAGGACTAAAATTGAAACAGGTGATTTATATCATCCAAATGTAGTAAAAATAGAGTTACAAAGCAAAGTCAACATTTAGAAGGCAAAAGTCAAAATGGTCAAATTACAGTCAAACAGGGGCAAAACATAGCAGAAAGTGATTTTCTCAATACAGCATCAAGTTTTTATGCCAAGATATTGCTTAAACACAAGTCAAACTTGGTCAACTCTCTCAAATTCTTGGTCAAACTTGGTCAAATAGTGCTTTTGAGGCACTAAAATTGATCTAAATGGCTTGAAAACTCATTCCAATCGATCTATGCTTGATCCAAAATCATTTCAATCACTGCAAATCTTTCTAAATGCTTGAAACTAATGAGTTTATTCTAATTTGTTCCAATTTCAATCCCGAGGGGGCATAATCATACCAAAATCCAATTCTTTGAATCAAATTCTTCAACACCAGGGGCACGACAGTTTCTAAGTCAAGCATAATTTTGTTCGATCAAGCTCAGAATTCTTTTATCGGTCTTCATTCAATCAATCTCGGAATCAGTAATGTCAATTTGGGTTCAATCAAGTTCAGAATTGATAGCTTTTTAAAATCAAGTAGGATTTTGTTCAATCAAGCTCAAAATTCTCAAATTTAGAGTAGTTCTCCTTACTGCTCTATAAATCTTTCAGAGTAGTTCTAACTACTCTATAAATCTCCTGAATCACGCTTTGAATCATGTGTTCTTTGAATCCCTATGTTGTTCGCAAAGCAATTCAAAGAGGGGCAAATGTAATCACCTAAAATTGGGCTATTAGAACCTAAGGCCATATTTGCCCTTAATTCGGCATATAACCTTGATTATGTTAATTTGATCTTTGATTATTAGCATAAATCTCCAAAAATTCAATAAACTCCATCAAATCCTAAATCAAGCATTAATTACTAAGGTTTCAAACAACATCAAAGCTATTAACTCTAGGCCTATTTAATTAATTCAATCCTATCAAATGCAAAGGCTAGAGTTATTAATTAAAAGAAATGCATAAATACCTCCTAAATCAAACAAACTCAACAAACACACTTTCATGATTAGGAGGCTTGCACATGGATCAAGGATCAAGCCAAGATTCATCTCAACCACTCCTCACAGATGCATCTCAACTATCGAATCCCTTCAAACTCCTGTAAAATAGAATTTTCAAAGGCTTCTTTTCTTCTTCTCAATGTTGCTAAATTCTTCCTAATGCTTAGACTTTTACATATTTGCTTGTGAATTTGAGGCTTCATAATCCATGATTATTGAACTCTCATGCTTGGAGGATTTACCCACTAATGCTTAATTTGATAGTTGTTTCCATGTTTTCAAGCTTTGATTAATTAGCAAACACTTCAAATTGGGTTAAAATGGAAAGAACTAGGATTTCATGCTTCATTTTGGTTTCATGCATTTACTCTTGAATCTATCATTTTAGTGTAGATTGTCATTGTTTAAGGGTCAAATCTGAGAGCAAACTAACCCTTATTTCATACTCACATTAATTAGAGAGCAATAAGATGCTTTTTCTTGTTAGTTTCTTCAATTAAATCCTTATTTTTCTCTAACAAGTGATGTTATTATTCTATTGAAGTGTTGTGTTGTAGGCCACAAAATCACACACATAGCTCCATGTAGATTTTATCCTATAGGTCTCCATGCAAAAAGGCACTCTTTACATCCATTTGATATATTTTCCATCCCTGAGAAGCTGCAAGAGATAGTACAAGGTATATAAAATTCATCTTGGCAACAAGAGAAAAGGTCTCAGAGTAATCAATACCCTCCACCTGTGAAAAACCATTCACCACAAGACGTGCCTTATACCTATCAATAGAACCATTTATGATAAACTTGGTATGATACACCCACTTGCACCGAACCAACTTCCTTCCTTTCGGAAGAGGACAAAGCTCCCAAGTGTGATTCTTCATCAAAGAATAATACTCCTCATCCATAGCTCTATCCCACTCAGGATAACTTGTCACCTCTAAAAATATCTAAGGATCATCTGAAATAGCATGACTCAATAAACCAATACCAGATGTCTAAGCACAAGTGCAACAAGTATTTAAAGGATCACCTGCCAAAGGTCTAGCTAGATCAACGATATCACGAGCCCACTTGGGAACATGTGGAACATCTAGTAGATATGGGGAAGGTGGAGGATCATCTAAATCTTCCTTAGAGGAGATAGAATCGTGTAGAGGAGAAGATGAAGAACTAGGTAGTGAAGAAGAAGCTGATGATGGAGGATCCATCTGAGGATAGTGCTCATCAAACTGAACATATTGTTGAAATAATACTTCTCTAGAATTAAGATCAAACAACATGTACACCTTCACATCCTCACACTAGCCAAAAAATATGAGTGGTCATATTTTCCTCTCCATGGCTTTTCTCTGAGTATCGGGAATAAATGCCCAATCCTCACTACCAAAAACTCAGAATGTAGAAATATCAGGCTTGACATGAGTCTAAGCCTCCTCAGGAGTTAAATGTCATAATTCCTTATGAGGCATCCAATTCTAAATATAGTTATCACAATTAATAGCCTCAGCCCAAAAGGAAGCACTCGTAGCTCTAAATTGTAGCATACAATTCACCATCTCCCTTAATGTTTTGTTCTTTCTCTCTGCAGTCCCATTCTACTCAGGGGTATGAGGAACTATGAACTGATGTTGTAAACCATGCTTAGTGAAAAAATCTTTGAAAGACTAATTCACATATTCCCTCCCTTTGTTAGTGTGTATACACTTGACAGAAAGACCAGATTATTTCTCAACAATTTTTTTAAAGATTTGAAATGAATCAAAGACATCAGACTTGTACTTCAAGAAGTACACCCATGTGCATCTAGAGAAATCATCTATGAAGGTGAGTACATATCAAGCACCAAAAAAAGGAGTGGGAAATGACATAAGATCATTGTGTATCAACTCCAAAGGTGCTAGAGCACATGAGGATCTACCTATCAGAAAGGGATCTTTATGATGTTTGCCAATCACACAACCTCGACAAACATCGTTAGTATAAGAGATCTAAGGTAGCCCAATCTCTAGCTCCTGTGTACTCATATGTTGTAGATATCTATAGTTTACATGGCCAAAACACTCATGCTAAATCTTACTCACTGTGTCTGTATGAGAAACAAGAGAAACACCAATAGAATAAGAGCTCTTGAAGCCATCAAACATGTATAAGTGAGTCTTTGAATAAAAAATCCTAGTATCAACAACCAAATCAGGATCATGTAGGTCTCTAATAACCAAATCATGTGGTGAGAACTCAACTATTTTACCAGATCCAGAATGAAAAATCTGATAAACAGATAGGAGGTTCATAGAAATGACTGGAACCAAAAGAACATCTTGTAGAGAACCACCATCTAATGAAATAGTTCTAGAACCTGTAACTGAAAATAGTGTTGAGTCACCAACTACAATCTGTGTAGTAACACTTTGAGCAAGTGAGGCAACCAATCCAGGTGAGTGTGACATATGGTTCAAAGAACTTGAATCAATGATCCATGAGGTAGTGGAAGTCAAAGCTCGAGTAGAAAGAGCATGACCTTTCCCTTCAGGAGAAGGTGGAGGCTTCGAATAAGCAATACTATGCTTCTGCATGGACTCTTTGAGAGCCTCAAGACATTTCCAACACTTGGAATCTGGATGCCCTTCCTTGCCACAAAAATTGCAAGGATCACTTGTGTACTTCGTAGTCTTGGAGGAAGACTCACCAGACTTAGAAGTTTTTCCTTTCAGAGTAGATTTCTTGGGATTTGATTTTGGAGGTGGCTTGGAGGAATTCTCATTTCTAGCTGAATCTATTTTGGGCTTGGGCTTGGGATTCTACTTTTCCTTGGATGGATGGGCAACTAATGCTTGGCTCTTTGATCCTGTTAGAGAGTCCAATTGAGTAAGTTTGGCCTACTCTCTAGTCAAACGATCACAGAACACCTCAAAAGTGGGCATGGTGAATCTAGGTCCTAAAGCATCCATGGTAGAGTGGAAGGTAGAAGAGAAAATCTGAAAGTTTCTCCATAATTTAGATAGAATCAAATAAATGCACTCTTTATCAATCTTTTGCTTTCCACATCCCCGTAACAAAGATCTATGTTGTTTGAACTTCATCAGAAAGTCCTCAATAGAGGGAAAAGAATCAAGTATAAGGGAGGTAAGCTCTACCTCAATCTAAAGTGCTCTGAACTCATTGATGGTGCCAAATAAGGTCTCAAATTTGACCCACATCTCTTGAGGGGTATTGCACCAATCAAGATAAAACTGCAAGTTGTTTGACACATATAAAGCAATCAACCCCATAGCCTCATCCATCTTGTTTTTGTGGTGCATGACCTCAAAGGGCCTAGTGAATACTAATTATGTTGCATCTAAACAAAACCACAACCCTTTTGAATGGAGAAGTCATGTCATCAGGGTTTTCCATGTGTGATAATTATGTGGGGTCATAAGTTCTAGACAAGAAGAGGTCTCGACCATATGTTTTAGAAGGGGTTTTTTATTATGAATATCTAATTTACAGAAGTATGAAATAAACAAGAAAAAAACACCCCACAATCCAAAAAATCAAACCCGTAAGGCTATAATGATTTTATTTAACAAGAAAAAGGCAGAAAGGCTTCAGATCTGAATCATGTGTACCTTAAAAAATTATAATGAAACTAGACAGAGATCTGGATTGTGCTAGAAAAGAGATTTATGATGCTTCTTCTAGATAAAAAGTAGAGCTAATTTGAGAAAATTAGGCCCCCCAGAATGCAGAAATGATCATCTGTATTTGATAGCATAAACATAAATCTAAATGGAGGAAAAAGCTAGATTAAATCACATGAGAGCGTCAGGATCAGAACTAGCTTTCTGAGGATATCTTGTTTGTCAAAAAATGATGCCTGGAGCTCCTGGTATGCCAATTTGAATGAAAGGACCTCCAGAAAAAAATCCCCCCCAAAACATTGGTTGGGGGGCTAGCTGTAAGCCCTAAGCCTTAGCGGTTGGTCACATGTGAAGGGCTTCACCGCTGGCGGTCAAGCACAGCCACTGGCAATTTGCACTATTGCTGGCAGGCTGTGCACTGGAGGCACCTATTTTTTAATATATTTTTTTAAAATTTGCCTCAAAAATCATGCATTGAATTGCCTCGGGGTGTGTGCATAGCTGTACAACCCTGGGGCAAAGTTTTTTTGCCTTCTCCCTATAACTTTGTCCAAATTGGACATATTTTATATCAAAATAAGAGTTTTTGGGCGCTGCGAGCTCAATGGTGAGGTCTGTTTGAGCTCAAAGTGCACCCAAAAATAGTGGCCCCTAATTTCAATAAAAAAATAAATTGAAAAAGCCCTGATCTAAACTAGTTGAACCTCTTATCTTTGATTCCTTTAAACATGAACAAGTTATAGCATATTAGGCTCTAATACCATGTAGGATTCGAGCAATACAAATCCACAAAACCGGAAGATCACTTGCATACAAAAACCTATTACTAGGAGGTATAAACAAGAAGAGGACAAGGGTTTGACTCAAAAAATATGAAGAAAAAATATCCTCAATAATTGAATGAATGAAGTATACAATGGATCAATCCTTATAAAGGAGATAAAAAAACCTATAAGGGTAAACACTAAAAAGAAAAAGTGCATGTAATAATTAATTTAATTATTACATGACTAATGCATACAAGTTTATATTTAAGACAACAAATTCATGAGTGTTTTAAATTTAACATGACTAATGCAAGAGTGTTTTAAATATAAATGACTAATGGCAAAAGCATAAAGTGACATCTTAAGAAGGAAGTAAAGTTAATTTAATTAACACAATTAAATTAATACTTTACTCTAACATATTGATTATTGATTATGCTTATTGATTATTGATTATGCTTATTGTTTATCTTGCATCCTTTCTTGATTATTGGGAATACTAATTGCAGTATCTCTTTATGGTTGAGATTTTCTATGTTATTTCTCACACTTCCCTCTGCTTCGATGCTCTTTCTAGCACTCGATCTAATCCACACTACCCAACAACAAAGACATCTACTTGTCCTTTCTCCTTTAAAGATGATTGCCCATGTTCCCACCTACAAATTTGGCTACAGAGAAACTGTAGTTGCAATAATGAGCGAGAGAGCCATAAACCAATTCAAAATGGAGATGCTACTAAGATGAAGGAAGAAACTTAATTCACATAAACAAATGAAGATCCCAGCTTAATATTACCACCTTTTGGCACTTATAAGTGTGACAAAACTGAATATAGTAACATGATATTAGTGCTTAAGATTAATTCTTCTTAATATATATTTTTTGGGTTGGTAAGAGATATTTTAGTCATTAAATATAAAAATACAAGTTTACAACACAAGGAAATATTGATTGAGAGCTTCATTCAATATAACCTTCAGCTCTATCTTTTTGAAAACATTTCAACACCCTAAAACCACCTTAACCATAATGCTTCTTCACACCTATAATTTCAACTACCCTTGAACTATAATATTGATAGACACAACAAAAAATTCCTTCAGCATTAGGGCTAATCTAGCAGCTCATCCAAGCTTATAAACCAAATATTCCTAAGAGATTTGTTAACACCTAATGAATAACATCTATCCAAAATAGAAAAAAAACAAAGGGACCATGATCCAACCATCTCCCATCGTTGTTTTTTAGTTTTGTCCACCTTCATGGTTTTGAGCCGCCAACCTTGTTCTCTGTCATCTTGAGATTTCTATCGGGAAAGTGTTGATAATTTCATTAAGCTCAAATTCATGGCATTTGATCTCAAGCGTCACCTTCTCCCACTCAATTAGAATTTTCAATTTTATGTTCTTCAACATTCACCTTTCCAGACCATCTCACAAATGGAATCACCCCATACTCCCTAGCCTCTTCCTCATCTTCTATTCCTTTAGAAATTTCAGTCCCGACTCTAGACACAACCCACTCCTAGATTGAGTCTAGCCCATCCAAAATATCTTTTTCAAAAAGATATTTCACCACCCATTCCACCGTCTTAATGTCCTCTCCCAACTCCAAGCCCCACACTATAACCATTAAGTTAATGTCGAGATTTATTTGCCAGTTAAGTTTATTTTCTTGGAATAGAGGCCTAACACTCCCATAACAACCAATGTCGATTTATCCATCTTGATTTTAAGCAACCCCTAAATCTGCTCCTTCTTCATTGGTCCTGGGAAAGCCTTATGCTACTTCTTCATGTTAATGGTAAAATTTGCCTCCATTTTCGTTAGCAACTTCACTTTGTTCCTTAACCACAAACAACACCTAACCACTAATTCAAATGTGCATTCCAAAGGGTAATAGGAATTTTTAAAGTTTCTTCAAAGATCAAAGTCTATGCAATTAATGATGCTTTTATTAATGAATGAAAATCATGATGTCCAAGTCTGTCATCCATCAAAACAACTCTTGGTTCATGCCAAAGCTTTGGTTCAATTGTTCTATGCTGCCAAAACCAATAATCAATGAGTTGCTTGTGCCAAATGATATTTATTCCTCTTGTGAACGGTCTTATCACACACACGCCACCATCAAATCTCATCCCATCGCACTTTCCCACAATCCATCTATTTGTGTCATCATAAATGAATGTCCTACTCCTCCTCCAAAGATATCCCCTTAATAATTGACACTAAATGATAAAATCTCTGAAGCCTTAAAGATCTATTTTCCTCTAAGATCTTCAAAGATTAATTTATGCTCCTCTTTAAAGTTTAAGGCCCACTTGGATAGAATGGTTGCCTCCAAATTTTCTTCCCTTAGAACATGATTTAAGATGAAGTCATAAAAAAAGGCAAGTTCCTTCACAATGGCATCAATAAGAGGTTATAGGTGCCATGCCTCTAAACCTTTTTTAGCTAAATCCTAAATCGCTATCATGGAGTTTCCTTCTAGTTGAATGTGCTTGAGCCCCATATGTCTTCCTGTTCTTATTGTGAGTAAAGAAGCTATTGCCTCTGCCACATTATTTGTGCCCAAGTTTAGTTTTTGAGCTCCAAAAGCTAGAGTCACACCATTGTTATCCCTCACAATCACCCTTGCACTCAAAATCCCTGGCTTAGACTTTGTTGATTCTTCAAATTTTATTTTAACCCAATCTTATTTTGGTTTTTTCCAAATAATATAAGCCCACTTCCTCGAAGCATCTTTACATTGACGGTTAAGTCTTGCTGATTTGATTTTTATTCCTAGCTAATTATTCTAAATGCGTTGATCTCATTTTGTAAACTGAACCCCCTTGTGCAATTTCCTAGTAGTGGCACTCACCACCTCTTTTATTGAAGAAATAATTCTCTATTTCATCTGAGAAAGTGATTCTTCTTTCCCCATGAATATTCTCCAGTTGCTTTCCTTCCATATTTCCCACATTAGTATTGATGGGCTCATAGTCCACACACTAGATAAGACTGATTTTACCTGTTTATGATGCCAACTTATAAGGACCTCTCAGAGGGAATTTTGTATAGGGCCATGCCAACCAAGTTTACTTTTTAACATGTCCTAACACTCCAATGTCACCTTACAATTTAATAATAAATGATCACACTCTCCTTTGCATCCTCACATAATAGACATCTAGTTGGTCCTTGGAAACCAAAATGCTTCCTCCTTTCTCCTGTCAAAATTATGCCTCTTGCTACCAACCATACAAATGCTCTAAATTTGGGAAGGCATTCATGTCCCCAACATATTTTATAAGGCCATTCTCCAAACTCTTCCCTTTTCTTTAGAAGCTGATATCCGATCTTCATGGAATAATTCCCACTTTTGGTTGCACACCACACTTTCTTATCACTCTTGCTGGTTAAAACTAATTGTCTTTCCCTAAAACTATTATTCATCAATTCCTTATGCCTATCATTCAACCCCATATCAACCACTAATTTCCAGCCCCAAACCTCACCTCCAAGGCTTTGTTTCTGCTCTACATAGTGATCCACCTTATCACCCCAAGCTTGCACAATTTCTCAGATTGTGCAAATCTGTATTCTCTTTTAAGGTTGGTAGCCCATTCCAGGAATCATCCTTGAATTTTGCATGCAAACTATCACCTACCTTATATGACAAGTGGTTAGTGATCACAAATCTACAGTCTAAAATAAAATTCCAAATAGTCAAACCCTTAGGAGGGTTTCTGATTGTTAAAATTATGTTATCCTCTAAGATATCTAGATATTTAGCTTTGAGCACTTTGACCCATAATAGATTTGGGTTTTTATAAATGGACCAAACAAGTTTGGCTCTGAGAGCAATATTCATCAAATTCCAACATCTTATTCTTGCGCCCTCCCTCTTGCTTTTCCTTATAGATTTATTTCCAAGTAATGAGTGGCCGTTTATCCTCATCCTATGCCCTATTCCCCAAAAAAATATGCATTTTTTGCTCTATAGTTTTTATCACCTTTCCTGGGATTTTCAAGCATATCATTGAGAAGACTGGGATGGCTGATTTCAACATCATTATTCTACCAACTAAAGACAACCATTTGCTTTTCCAACTCTCCATCCACTTAAAGCAACTACCCACTAGATCTTTTCATAATGAAGTTTTAGAGGATCCCCTGAAGAGAGACACACCTAGATATTTCCCTGGGAGTTTTCCAACCCTTATTCCTAGAATGTTGTAAATTTTTATCTAAAGTTGTTTGCTAGTGTTTAAGAAAAAACTTTTGACTTTCTCCAATTTTTTTTGTTGGCTTAATGCTTTGCTATATTTATCCAAATTAGCTCAGATAAATCTTGCTTCTCTTTCACCGACTTCCCCAAATGAAAATGTATCATCAACAAACTATAAGTGGGACAACGAATCCAAACCTTCTGCTACCTTCACCCCCTTCCATTGTCCCATCACACGTCTTTTGGAAATTAGCTGACCCAAAGCCTCTGCCATTATAATATATAGAAAGGGGGAGAGGGGATACCCTTGTTGAATGCCTTTATTGGAGTCAAAGAAACCCTAAGGGCTTCCATTAACTAAAATTGAAAATCTAGGGGTGCTTATACAACTATTAATCCATTCAATCTAATAACTGTTGAATCCAAAACAATCAAACACTCTTAGAAGAAAACCACAGTCCACTACATCATAAGCTTTTTTAATGTCTAATTTGATCATCATCCTTGATGTTACAGTAGATTCACTGAATGGATAACCTCGTGAGCAACAATAATACCTTCGTAGATAGACCTATTTGGGGAAAACCCACTTTGTTCTTGGGAGATTAATGACTCAAGAACCCCCTTTAGCCTATTTGCAATTGTTTTAGTAATGATTTTATAAATAGTGTTGCATAAAGAGATTGTTCTAAAGTCTGCAAAGCTAGATCTTTCTTCCTTCTTGGGAATCAAGGCAATAAAGGTGTTATTAAAGTCTTTAAGTAGAATCTCCTACTTCTTGATTCATTTACTACCTCCCGCACCTCCTGACCAACAATGTCCTAGAAAGACTACAAAAAGATTGTTGCAAAGCCATCTGGGCATGGGGCTTTCTCACCTGCCATAGTGAAAAGGGCCTTTCTCACCTCCTCTATGGTTATAAGGCTCATCAACATTTGGTTTTGGGAATTCGAAATACACTTGGGAATAACACTCAAAATGTCTAACTCAATCTCCGAACTTGTTGAGTTACACTAGAACATCTCTTGAAAAAATCTTACAGCTTCCGAGTTTATGTGCTCAGGTGTTTGTAAGAGAACATCCTTCTCATTTATGATAGATAAAATTTTATTGACTGATCTTTTCACTTTAACTGAATTATGATTTTTTTTGTTTTGTTTTGATCCCCATATTTCAGCCAAACCTCACAGGATTTTTGTCTCCAAAAAGTTTCTTCTCTCACTAATGTTTTAGCATACATTTTATTGAGTGCTTGTTCCTCCTGAAAGTCTTCCTCTCTCATCCCATTCTCAATGATTCTGGAATGGATCACCTCTAGTTGCTCCTACATTTTTTATTTCTCTACAAAGATGTTTCTAAAGACCTCTCTATTCCAAATCTTAAGTTGTTATTTAATAAACTGTAACTTTTTGAACATAATTACCTTTTTTTCTTGGAGCTCAAAAGACCACCACTCTTTGAATTTCTCTTTTAAACTTGGATCTCTTAGCCACATTGATTCAAATTTGAAAGGAGCCCTCTCTGGAGTAGGATCTTCTTGAATTCAGAGACAAATTGGATAGTGGTCTGAACTTGATAGTGGGAGGATATCCGCTACACATATCCAACCAGCATCCTCCCAATTTCCAACAATAAGGAATTTATCCAATTTCTCTATGATGTTGAGGAAGCCACTTCGTCTGTTGGTCCAAGTAAACTACCCATTCCTCAAGTCCACTTCTAATAATCTATTATCCGTTATAAATTGATCAAAGTCTCTTTGGCTTTGTCCCATCCATCCTCTATCACCCAGTTTCTTTGTCACGCTCAAGATATTATTAGAGTCCCTCCTAAGAATAAACAAGTCTGCAACATTATCCTGGAGAACCCTAGTTAGCTCATGCCAAACAACCTTTTTCATAGCTATGATGTTAGGACCATAAACATTTATTTCTTGAAAACCTATTAACAACTATTTAGAAAGAACCTCCACCCAAACCTAATTGTTACTCTCTGTCATAATCTTATATCTACTGCTGAATCAAGCCAAAGAATACCTAAGCCTCCTAAATCCCCCATAGAATGAACAAAAAAACTTCTCCACTTAGGAAAATGCCTCAAGAACTTGGAAATCTCTGCACCATCAAGTTTAGTTCCCTGAAGAAAAATTAATTTCAGTCTTACCTAATCAAAACATCTTTTGATTAGGCAAACTTTATCAAGGGCATTGAAGCCCCTGACATTCCATGAAAGGATCCTCATGGCTCTTGAGAAAGGGCATATCCCATTCTCGATCTCAAGAGTTTAGTTTGATTGGCCTCACTCCCTGCCATTGCTAGTTTGACTCTGGTAGATTTTGCTCCCTACTTATTTTTTCCCCAACACTAGGTTTCTTTTTCTTTGTAGAAGATTGCTTGATCAATCAACATTTTAGGACATCTAGGATGTCCCTAAGACCCAAATCATCATCTCCTTCCCCATCCTGGTAGTCAGGACATTCAAACTCTAAATCTTCAATTTCTTCTCTACTATCACAAACATTTTCAAAGCTACTTTCTAGATTTCAAATGGGGGAAATTTGTATGTCTTTAAACTCCACATCCATTCTATGTTCAAAGTCATTCTAATGTTCTAATCTCTCCCCTAAATCTGAAAAAAAGCATGTGTCTCTATCATTTGAGGATCCATTTGAAACTGGTTTTTCTAATCTAAAATCTATGGAGTTTCCCAAACTCTCATTTTGATTTAGCATTTCATTATGCACTTCCTCTGAAATATCACTTGACAAAATAGATGAGATGTGGCCATCAACCACCTGGTCTCTAGTTTCTAGCATCTTGTTCCTCCTACCAGGCGGATATTCTCTCCTAGGGTTTGCTCCTGTCACTTTCATTTTCAGGGTTTGAGGGTGGCACTCCTAATAAAAATAGAACCAATCTCACTTTTTTCATCCTAAATTCATGCATCTCCCACCTCCTCACTATTATTCTTCATCCCCTGAACATTCCAAAGGACCTCCAAGGTTGGGCCTTCATAGTTGATCCTCTTCTTGTCTTCAGATAGCTTGAAAGTAATTTTCTCTAGGATGTCCTTATCCAAATCTTTTCCTTTATCTATGCTTTCTTCAGTTGTTACCGTATTTGTTCTCCCTTTGCCTCTTTCTCGTCTCCATTCAAATCTTCCTCTAGTTTGTCTCCATAAACCTTCCCCAGTGTTTAATTCGATAATGTCAGGAAAATGATGCACCTCTTGCCATAAGACTGACATCCTGGGATAAATCAAAAGGTCTTTCTTATCCACTACTTCCTCATACCTCAAAAAGACCTCCAACTTGTTTCCAATGAATTTAATCATTTTTGGGTCTCTATATTCTTGGGGCAGGTTTGACATTTTAATCTAGATTGGGACCTCCTTAATCTTTTCTAACTCTTGATTGAAATTTGGTGACCATTCAACAAAATACAAGCCCTTCCCATCGATCAGAAATGGACCATTATTAAAAACCCATTCCTTATCTTGTGCAATGGGGCAGATGACCAAAAAGAAACCATTTGACATGGGTTTCAGTGTGCATTCCTCCCCCAGATGCTTAACACACCATTTTCTAATTTTTTCCCAAGACAACCATGATCCCACCCATTTGAGAAAAAAACACGTGCTTTCAAAAAGCTAACACTATCACCCCATTCCCTATTATCTATAATCATTGAAGCCACTTGAGCATGCTCAATGTGGGGACTTATCAGTTTTTGGGGTTCTTCAAACCATTGCTTTTATTTTGGCCTCCAAAAGTTCTATTCAATCTACTTAAAATTGAAACCTCTTGCTATCCTCAAAGGGTGGCCATCAAAATGAGTGTCTTTGTGGGTTTGATGAAGCCTGAAACCCTGCTTATTGACTGGTCTTCTATTAGGTTTTTCCCAAGACACATTCCACTTTGCTTGCTGCAGCCAGCCTGAAGACGTATTAAAACTTTGTTGAAAATTTCAATTGAAAGGCCACTTTCTGTCCCATCGACCTCTGTAAGTCCAACATCCATGCCTTCGAAACCCTCAGTTCATGGCTTACTGTCTCTCTCACTATCGCTCCATTCCAATAATTTTTTTTTCCATTCATAAAATATATATTTTTACAATAATATATACACACCTTATATAATTACAAGTACTTCATCTTATCATAATTGTTCACTATTTTTATAAATTATCTTTAATAAAAATTATATAACCATATCATTAAATATGAAAAATACAAAAAATACACAATTAAATTCTAATAATGAAAACACCTAATGTAATTACAAGTACTTCATCTTATCATAATTATTCTTTATTTTGATAAACTACCTTTAATAAAAATAAAATTATATAACCATACTAATTATTCTTTATTTTGATAAACTACCTTTAATAAAAATAAAATTATATAACCATATTAATAAATATGAAAAATATAAAGAATTACACAATCAAATTCTAACAAGTGCCACGTAGTGGCGAAGTACTTGCCTTAATAATAATAATAATAATAATAATAATAATAATAATAATAATAATAATAATAATAATAATAATAATTGATTAGGAGTTTGATATTAAGTAAATAACGATAAGTTAAAGATAAAAACATATCCATTGTTGTAGTTACTAAGTACAAGTATAATTGATATTAATCACAATGTAATTAATATTATAGCTATTTGATATAATAGGTGAAGTCTTATATTAATTTAGAATTATAAATATATAATAATTATAAATATTTTACTCTTTTGTTTTACAAATTTAAGATATTTAATTATCATAGTTTAAATCAAATTAATAAAAACAAAAGAAAATTAATCCTTATAAATGTAAGTGAATATATCTATGTTAATGAAGTACATAAATTATTTTTAATTTTTAAAAATATTTCAAGTAATATCTTTTATATTTTTTTTAATTTTTTAATTTTATATATTATCAATATTTAAATAATATATAATTAAAAATATCAATAAAATTATTTTTCTTAAATATAATTATTAATTTTTGAAATAAAATAATTTATACATAAATAATCAATATAATATATTATAAGATATTTAAAAAATATAACTATAAATCAAAATTTAAATACTTCACATAAATTATTAATCTAATATTATATAATTTTCTATTTTTAAAAAATAATTGTTAAAATCAAAATAAATTACATCATTTAATTAACAAGGAATAATTTTAATAATATTTTATATAGTTCATATAACTTATATAATGAAAACGTTAAGTTTATTAATATTTAGATTATAATTATAATTTATGTTATTTAATCTAAATATATAACATCTAATTATAATACATATAACAAATTTTATTATTCAATTTAATATACATTAGTTAATAAATAATCTATATCCAAAACCATGCATTTATATTATAACATATTTTTAAAAATAAATATGAATTATTTTAAGGGCATGGTAAAGTATTTTAAAAATAAATATGAATTTTTGTTGAATTATAAACATAAAAAATGTGCATGTATACTATACAAATTATTAATTTTGTAACAAATTTGATAAAAATAATAATTTTAATTGGTAGAAATGTAATTTTTTAATCACTAGTTAATGGAAGAAATCCAAAAATGAATGCAATAGTAATTGCCTAGCCTATTGGGAAATACTAATAATAATAAAAAATAAATAATTAAATCATTTAATTGCAACGGAACCAAAACTTAGGTAGATAATGGTAATAATAATAAAAAATAAATAATTAAATCATTTAATTGCAACGGAACCAAAACTTAAGTATATAATGGTAATGGGCATAGATATACTAATTTCACCATTACAATTATTAATAGTGCCAATAATTCCTTTTCAAACCCCAGCAAAACCCCTCAAAAAAAATGAAAAAAATGAAACCAGGAAGACAAAAACTTGAGAGGTTGGAGGCGACCAAATAGCAGAAGCAATTTGCAATTCGTGCTCCTGCAAACATTCCATTCGCAGGTATTCCCCATATGACAGATAGCAATATGGACAGACGCAATCCGTTCCTTGCTAGTTTATAACATTACGTTTTATGAGCTCTTTTCATGTATTTACGCGGGAATTTTGAAGAAAACGTCGACTGGTAAAATTAGGCAATAACTTTTCTTTTTTGATTGAGTCTTGGAAGGATTTGGTAGAGAAAGTTTAGAAATGAGTACCGTGGATAAGATGCTGATAAAGGGAATCCGGAGCTTCAGCCCGGAAAATACTCACGTTATCACATTCTTCAGGCCCTTAACACTTATCGTCGGCCCCAATGGCGCTGGTAAAACGGTAAGCCTTTTTCCAATTTATGTGCTTTTCTGCTTTCATATTTGGCTATGCATTGAAATTCTTGCAAGATTTTAAATAGTTTTTCAAGTTTTAAATTTGCCAAAATGTTCTTAGGACAAACCCGTGTAACAGCTTTTTCATCATCTTCAGTCTAGTGTTCAAGGTGGCAACTGCTCTAAATTCTCATTACAAAGTTTTCTCAGAAGCCTTATTCTATTACGATAACACCTTTGAAATTATTGCGTGCAAATGTTTTGGAGTAAACTTCGTAACATCAACGTTTTGGATCATAATGACCACACATCATTATGTGCTGTGAAATTGTAATGATGTCAAGTTTTAATTTAGACATTTTAGGTCATTTACTTAATGATATGTCATCCTATGATTTGATTGGATTGCTAGTTCGAGCTTCTTATACAGTCAAGTCTTTTTGAACATGCTTTGGCTGGTATAAGTGCCGGAAAGACATAATTTTTAGGGGTTGCAAGTCGATGTTTGTAACGAGTAACCTATTTAAGGAGTTCCAATTTATAATGTAAGGAGGCCTGGGTTTCGGGTACAGGGTGCGATCTGCTGTTCCAAATGAAAATATTGTTACACAGTTTTTTCCTCAAATTCTCCGTGCATGGTTTTTGCTAAATTATTATACTATATGCGAACAGACCATAATTGAATGCCTGAAGCATACTTCTACTGGAGAGATGCCTCCAAATGCACTATTCTTACACAGTTTATCCACAAATTCTTCTGCATGGTTTTTGCTAAATTACTATATTATATGTCAACAGACCATAATTGAATGCCTAAAGCACGCCTGTACAGGAGAGATGCCTCCAAATGCAAGGTCCGGCCACAGTTTCATTCATGACCCCAAGGTGTGTTCTCTTTTTCGAGGGACTCTTATATTGATATAAGTGATAGTTGGATTATAAATGGAAAGATCGTATGTTAAAACAAAAAGAGGGTATGGTGAGTATTTTGAACATTAAATAGTACCTGCTTTGTATATGCATTTTACTTAGAATATATATTGAGGAGGATTTGCGCTGAACTCTGTTAATGTTTAGGTAGCGCAAAACCTTTGGGTTGGTAACACTGAAATGTATTGGAATTTTACTCTTCATAGGTGTATGACATGCCAGGTATTTAAGTAGGAACATGTCTGAACACAAATTTGAAGGTATAACACGCTAAAAAGGTGTTAGGGATTTTAAAGTAATATTGTTTTATTTAGCTATAATGGTCATTTAGTAAGTTTCTTTAATTTTCTGCTGTTCTTGATTGTTTCTGTTTTAGAAACATCGTTTGTAATCTCTATTTAAGGAGTCTTCTGCTCCTTTAAAATTAATCAATTACCATTTCATGGTATCTGAGCACAGAATTTTTCTGGTGAATTATTTTATCTATAAAAAATTGTGGTTGCTGGGAAATTGTTTTCATAAGGTTTTGATTGATTTTTTTAATAAAATCATGGGATTCTTTGAAGAAAATCGCAGAAGGTTTTTGTTCCTTAAAATTATACAGTTTTTCTGGCTCCGAATTGTGCTAAGGGTTTTGGCACATTGTGTCTCTGAAAATTGCGAATTTTTCTGTCAAAATCATGCAGATTTGTACTGCTAAACTATTGCTACGATTTCCAGTGCAAATCACACGGCTTTTAGGAAATTTTCACATGATCTTTCACACAAAATTGTGGGTATTTCAGTTGTTCTTTTGCTGCATGATTTTTTCATGGATTTTTTTGCTTGATTTTACAAATAAAAATCGTGGGTCTGTTCACATTGTTTGCTGGTGTGAAGGGTTTGTAAAATCTTGAGTTATTTCTTGGATGGATTTCTTTAGACTCTAGGGTTTTCAGCAGTGTATGCCCATATTTCACAAATCGTGGGTTATCATCTGCAGCTAGAGTTTCTGAGATTGGCTTTCGACAAGTATTAGTGGTTTTTACATTTTTTTCCAGACTCTAGGGTTCTCTGATTATTTTTGACTTTTGGGGGTATTCATTTTCTGAGCTGATCAACTCAAGATTCGTGCCAGCTGCTTGCTGAAGGGTTTGATTGATTTTCGCCAAAAAAATCAGACTTTCTCAAAAATCGAAGTTCGTTGCTGCAGTTGGTTTTGAGCTTGTTTTTTCGTGTTAGTGGAAAATGGGAAGGATGACATCTTTGACCAACATCATATTGGAAGGGAATCAAAGGTTCAATGGTAGGAACTAAAATGCCTGGAAACAGAAACTACTCACCATTTTTGAGTACCGATGTCTTGATCAACTCATTCTTGGTAAATCTACTTGTCCCACAGCTGTAGGTAAAGGTGAGGACAAGTTTGATGATCGTAATTGGGAAGTGGTTGTGCTACTCAAGTTGTCTATCATCGCTGAGATGCTTCCAGAAGTGCCATTTGGCAAAGACCAATTTAGAAATTTGGATACATTTGAAGAATTTGCACGAAACATTATACAAGGGTAGAGTATTCTTCCTTAAGGATATGTTGTTCTCGATTATGATGGATGACAAGATGCCTTTGTAGTATCATCTCATGACGATGAAAGGCATTCACGATCAACTAGAGGCGATTGGTCACAAGATGGAAGAAGAGGATATGGTGGTTATCACACCGAAAAGCTTACCATGATCATATGAGCACTTCATCAAAACTCTCAACTGGAGGCGATTGGTCACAAGATGGAAGAAGAGGATATGGTGGTTATCACACCGAAAAGCTTACCATGATCATATGAGCACTTCATCAAAACTCTCAGCATTACCTCCACTAATGTTGACTTGAAGTTTGATGACTTGTGCAATAAGCTCTTGTAGTAGGACAGGCGGAAGCGACAGTTTGGGAGCAGCAACGTGATAGCCATTGTGGAATAGGCTTTTGCTGCCAAAGACAACGGCAAAGGCAAGTCCTCTCAACAAAAAAGGACAAAGCAAATCTGAGGAGAGTTCCAAGAACAATTTCACATGTCATTATTGTGGTAAGCTTGGTCACATGCAAAAAGACTGCAAGACGTGGTTGGCTGCTAAAAAATCCAACCAGGGAGGGTCTCAGTAGAAGTCCCATGTTGCAGAGCATATTTAGCAGGAGTCTGCCTCTTATCTATTTACGGCTAGAAGACCAGTAGATCATGTCAAATCTTCTTCATGGTATGTTGATCTTGGAGCTTCTCACCATTTCACACGTAGAAGAGATGCAATGCCAACTTTTTGGCTAAGTTAGGAAATAGGGACAATTATCTAGTAATCCAAATCAAAAGGAAATTCTTTCCTTGAAATCCTTATTTACTACCATGGATTATGACTATGAATATGAAAATGGTGCAATTGATGACATGGAAATGATATATCATATTATTCCAATAACAATATATAAATAGAGATCAATGCCATTTCTGCTATAATATTGGGGAACATGCCAATAGATCTTTATTTCTAAACCAATAATATTAGCCTTGTCTGATATAACGATGGAGAATGTGCTTATTGACCTATTCTATAATCGCTTATAGCAATCAGATTGCTGTATTGAATATGTTCCTTAATTGTATGCAATGACTAATAAGACAATATTGCCTATGGCGATCCAATTGCTATTTCTGATCTGATCTTTACAATATATGCATTGATGACTGATATGTTGCTTATAGTAGAAATATTGCTGTCTCAAATATGGAATTTAGATGCTTGCGATGTTTGATATCAATATTACTTGACAGCGATATAGTTGCTGTCTCAAATGTGAATGTATAACCTTGCAACAATAGTTTGACGCGGTATAAGATATATATATGCGATTATTGCTTGCAATTAATGGTGCCGTGTCATATGGATCTATGTGCTTGCAACTGGTTTGTGCCTGAGAAGGTAGAGGCTCGATAAGAGCAAATCCAGATGGATTGAATAAGAGAGGTAATCGACTTGATAATGAAATGATAGGATTGAATGACTTCTTATATCTATTGCCCTTCATGAGGAGTTGCAATGAATGGGTTGTGACTTATGTCTGTTCATAATGATTCCCTTTCATATTTATTAATCGCACCACTTCATATAATTCATGCCTCTTCATAACTGATATGCATCAATCTTTAACTGATCCTTTAAATCGCACCATGGTATCCTATCAATGATAGTTGAATTATCCTCCCTTTGTTAATATCGATTTGATGACCACCCAATTCACAAATCATAGTCGGTGGTACCCCTTCTCTCAAATTTTTACCTCTGTCGATAAGCCTATTCATATTGTTGGATCGTTTCTTATTTCTCTTCATCCATCATTGAGTATGGTCAATATTCCTTAACTGTTCATCACTCAGCTATTGTTCTTCTACTTTTAGCGATACTGTGGCTCACATAATGTTATCGATTTATTCTTAATTTCTATGTTTATCATTATCGATGACAATGTTATGTTTTTGTCGATAGCCACTCATCACATCGACTTGCTGTCTCTACAGGAGAGCTTGTCATGAGATTGATCCTTGCTATTGCCATTTGTCCATACACTGTCTTTTATGCAATACTTTAGTTAGTTCATATATTAATGTTAATTAAATCTTGATTACGGGCATTCTCCCATTTGTATCAATATTTTGGGATGGTAAGCTTCTGTAGCATCAAGTCAGAGAGTTGACCTAAGACATGAACAGTTTGTGGGTCCTTCGTTTTCCTACCCGGTTTTTTCAAGCATGCTTCCTTAATAGCTTTGCTATAGATAGGTGCTTCTTTTATTGTTTGGAACAAGGGTATTTTTACACATATGTGTTTCAGTTGTTCTAGAAGGTCAAAGGTAGGCTCTTCACGCTTTTGAACAAATTCACCTTCTAACCTTTGTGGAAAAGGAGGTAGGTTTTGCATGGGCTCTTTGGATGGAACTAGGTCACTAATGTCTTTTTGCACATTCCCCTCAGATGGCATCTCTGTGATTATGGGAGGAGAAGGTGTAGGTAACATTGTCCCTGACCGTAAGTTAATATTACTCAAGTTGAGAGCATAAGCATGCTGCTGATTAGGATCGGTGAAATAAACTTGTTGCTGCTGCTGAGGCTTGCTATTTGGGTTAGGTGCTGGCTGAGCAGGTAGCTGGGTTGGTTTAGGATTTTGGCTTTGGTTTGCTGCAGGAGGTGGCATGATTGACTGCTGTTGGGGTTGCTGAAGGAAACCGGCGGGTTGATTTGACCATTGCTGGCCTCCCCTCCATTGGTTAGACTGCTGCCAATTTCCTTGCGAAGGCTGCCTCTGATTTTGCTGAGGTGGCTGCCATTGATTTTTTTGAGGTGGCTGCCGCCAGTTTTGCTGAGCATTTGGCCAAGGATTATTCCAATTAGGTTGGGAATATGGGCCATAATTTGGAGGGTACTGGTTCTGCCATTGATTATTAAATGAACCAAGGTTTTGCAAAGGGTCTTGAGGCATACCTTGTCTTGGGGGCCCAAGGCTTGCGTTGAGCAACAAAGAACACTTCTTCATCTCCTTCTATTGCTTTGAACTCAGGGAAGATGCTGCACCTCCAAATTAGCCACTGTCTTGCATCTGCAATCCCTCTTCTTTTGTCTGCAGTGAGCGCAATATTCAGCTAGCATTGCCTCTGCTTCATCTTGCTTCCTCCTTGCTTGCATAGTGTCCAATTGAGTAGCTACATTATTGAGAATATCTTGCTTGAAGTCGGACAAGAGATTAGAAATCTCCCCCTTAGACACTCTTGAGCCATTTCCTTTTGCTATAGAGGATCTAAACCCTTTGCCTTTCTTCACAGTTGCTCTGGAGTAGTTGAGACAAATTTTCTTGATAACATCCCGATTGCTTTGGGTGATATCCCCTCTGACCATGAGGTCTAGTGCCTCCATGCAAGTATCATTAACTCCTCTTAGAAAGAGAAATTTTTGAGACTCCTCATTCAGTTGGTGTTGAATGTTCTTCTGCACACTGAACAAAACCTTGACACATAATCTTCCAAGGTTTCATCCTCTTTTTGTGACATCTTGAAGATGTCATCTCCTCTCATATCATGCCCCCTACAATATTCTTTATACTTTCCCAAGAACAGATTCTTCATTTCCTCCCAAGTGGTCGCTACATTGCCACCTAATCCCATGAACCACCTCAAGGTTGAGTCCTTTAGGGTAGAGGGAAACAACTTCAACTTGTGTGCATCAGAGGTGTAGTCATAACTCCTACAAAGGATGTCAAACTCAAACAAGAAGGTATCAGGGTCTTCTGTAATAAGTCCATAGAATTTTGGGAGTAATGAGGCAAGGATGTTCTTGAGGTTATTATTGTCATGTAGGTCAGGGATTGGAAATAGAAAGGGAAAAATAGGCCGTGCCATCCTTGGTGGTTCTCCTGGGTTAACTCTTGGCTGATAAACTACAAGGGCAAGACTCTTGGTTGATAAACTACAAGGGTGTTAGTAAACAGATTTGTCCTTCTTGTTCTTTATGACAATATGACTCTCAATGCCCAAATTATGAACAATATCTGAATACAACAGTTGAAAAGCCGCCCTATGATTACTGGCTTTTCTCTGAATTGGTAGGTACAACTCCCTTTTGGAATGATATGCAATGAATTATGTTTGATCCTGAAACTAACACAGGGTATGCTCTTAACCCGAGAGCAGGAGAGGCAAACCAAATTAAGCCTAAACAAAACTTAATCCAGGCAAGGAGAGCTTTCTAATCTATGAACCAAGTTGTAGAACTCACAAATCCTATGAATTCATACACTTAGCATTAACTAATCTACAATACTATTAACAGAGATATAAATGAAATGATGAAAAACCTCTAATGAATCCTTCTCTGAATATCCCACAGCACAGCCTACTGGGTTTATTCACATCTTTAAAACAAAGGAATGAAACATCCTTTCCTTCCTACTGCAATTCAGATTGAGAGAAAGAATCATATAACTAACAACTATTAGCTAACTGGAACAGAAAATAATTGACATAAAACACCTTCAATTGTCTCTGCAACATCAAGTATCTTACACCAAAAATTTTGCCGACCCTGTATTTGCTTTTACAATAGAATATATAGAGATTACAAGCATACGCCCTTTCATGGGAATACCAAGTGTTTCAACTTCCAGGATTTGAAAAGGCTAAAAAAAACAGGTGTTTCAACATCACAACAAAGAGGAACTGATAAGACTTTGTCCTTTTATCTGATTCGGCTTGAGAAACCCGATCCACTATATCAAATTTTCTCCTCTACCATCATTTGGGAGAAGACAAACTGTTTACACCATAGCAGTAATCTTTTGATCGAACCCGCCGTTATTATGTAATTTCCTTATAAAATCAGTCCCCTTTTCTAAGCTTTCTGCTCTTTGTTATTCATGCTAAATTGGAGTGCACAGAACATGCAAGTCGAATTCATTTTATAGCAGGGCAAGCAGAACCAATTGCCTTCGATATTGCAATGAGCCCTAACTTACGTTGTCGCATGATCGCATGGCATTTCTCTCAGTCATGCGATCATGCGACCACACACCTACCGCATTGCCTCTATGATTTTTCTGCACCACAATGGAAAAGTGGGGACCGTTGATTTTCCTTTAGAAAGCCGCACGGTGTGGATGCCTTTGGACCCACCACTTTACACCTGTCATGATCCCGCTATCCCTCTAAGAATCTCCGACTCCATATAGACTAAGCGGAAGCCGTCGATTTGGTATCTTATAACTGCAGAGAAACTTTTCTTGGCCCCACCGCGAGACACGTGTTCGCATCTCGCATGATCGCATAGCTTGTTTCAAACTCTTGCGATCATGCAACCGCTTTGCCGCTTAGAATCTTCCCTATCATCCCGTCAAAGCGGGAACCGTTGATCGAGGATCTTTAAACCTTTCTACCGTAAACAATTCTTCCGGACCCACCGAGGGACATGTGGCGAGATCCCGCATGATCGCAAGACATCTTCCTCAGTCATGTGACAAAGCGGGGACTGTAGATCTGGAGATTGCAACTAAGAGCCCGCAACCCCACCATTCCACGTGGCTTCATCTCGCATGATCGCATAACATGTTTTAAACTCTTGCGATCATGCGACCGCTCAAAACGAACTTGCCCAACTTACGTTATCTCTTAACTGTTTATTAGTCGCGCGGCGCCGAATGTACTTTATTCCTTCTTCGACCTAGCGACTGCGAGAAACTTACCGGGCCCACCATTGGAAGATCAATGGCTATTGCTTCTCCGCATAGATCTCCAAGATCCCTTGCGAACATACGCCCTCCGTCGGATGTAGGATCTTTCCCTGCTCAGCTTATGTTATCGCATTTGCGCTGTTGGCATATGTGGGTCCCAGCAGGCTTCATGGTCGCATGATCGCATAGCAATATTTTAATCCATGTGATCATGCGACCGCTCTTTTCTAACCCAACACAAGCAGCATAACTTCAGATAACCATCTTCGTTTTTATGAGCTATGTTACATATTACATTTGCATCAGTGTATAGGCCCGAGAACGTAGAAACACATCCACACATTGCTGTATAATCATCAACACATTCTCATTACTTGAGATGCCGCGGCTTTCTCATCATCAGGGTCAATTCTTTTGTGACTCGATGAGATCAAACATAATGTGGCACGGTTATATGATGAAAACACATATAATTACATCTTCTCTTTTTTTCACAGTAATGCAATGCTGACATTAGTTTATCTTCTCAGAGTGATTTCTTTAATCAAAGAGCCTTTAGAAAATTGAATTCATAATCTTATAATCAATAAAAGATTTCTATCCGAAGTACCATTATTTGAACCTTTCCCCAAAGCTGTAAACAATCTTAGAGGTGATCCAATCTGTAATTGTCCATATTCTGCTCCTGAAGGTTGATGTCAAATCAGTAGATATAATGCTATCACTTGCTTGATGTTGGGATCAACAGTGTATTATTCCCGGGTAATCACCTTCTCATTCTACAATTATCTAGGAACACTTCTTGAGACCCCTTTAGATTACCGATTTTTAATAGAAATCAATGTCTTCAGATGCAATTTCTTCTTCAATTGGATCGTACATACTGCAATATGAAGTAGAATTCTGAATAATCTAATGCCGGCTCTATCCCTACATTATTCATATGAGGGATCTTTTCCCTGATTTCTTGTGAATGTCTGGAGATCATGACTTTCAATCATCATTTTGTTTGAGAAAGAACATCAATAGGAGCACATTATCCTTGCCGGGTTAGGATCTATAACCTACCCATTATGATAAGACTTCCAAATAACCCACCCGGCTAGAAAAGATAAGACAATAGCAGGGGAACCTGACAAGGATAGCCTATCCAATGAAAGACTTAGACCTAGACTGAGACATGACCAGACATAGCTATGAGATCAAAATCTTCCACTTTGACAGCATGGTTATGGGGTGAAAAGTGGGGCAACAAAGGGCAAGCTGATTATTATATGGGTCCTGGTTGTTGAAAGCTTGCAGATTATTCAGATGCTGAATGAGTGGATTAAGGTCATCTGGCTCATCAGACATGTTCAAATTTAACTCTGAGGAAGAAGATGAGGTAACTAAGTCCTGGCTAGCATCCACATATGGTTCTTCTTCTTGGAAAAGCTCTGGTTCAAATTCTTGGGTATCTAATCTTCCAGGAAGGAATCTTCCAAATTGATCTCTTCTTCTATGCATACAACAAAAAGTAAGTCTAAACTATGGAGAATGCTGGAATGCTGAATTTTAAGCTAAATGCTAGGAATGAAATTCAAACTCCTACTACCATGCCTGCAACAGGTTCTTAGTTTGACACCATCCTCGACAACGGCGCCAAAAATGTAGTGTCCTTAATTAGGTTGATAACTAGGAACATATATTCCTATACTTAGGGATTAGATATCACAACTGGTAGTTATAATCTACTTAAGGACATCATTCAATTGTGAACCTGAGGACGTTAGACTTGAAATGGGCTTGCACAGTATATGCACTAACAACCTATTTTAGACATTTTCTTCCTTGCAAATGCCATGCTGGAATTGAAATTGCTGGAAACAAACTTCAGCTAACATCTATTTCCCAAAATGAAAACTAAACCCAGTTTTCAAGACAGGAACTACTCTGTCCCTAGTGGCTGCACGAACAGTTGACAGCTCTGTAATTCTGCCATCTGCAGGAACAATCATGCTGAAGTTCTAGGAAAATGAAGTACAGTTACTCTAATTGCAGAAATGGAAAAGATAGATAGCTTCCCTAGGTGGCCCCCCTTAGGTAGTGTCTCAAGTACACAACAGATTAAATTGCAAACTTCATGAAATGCTTTTATTGAATTGAAACTGAAAAGTACATTGCTCACAACTTGCAACTAAAGCTAATACAACAGTAAACTTCCAATGCTTTCTCTGAAGGAGAACGTAGCTATTTATTAAAGCTGAAACCTAACAACTAACTAACCTTTCCCACATAAATGGGAAACCTTTATTACATCTTGACCTTTACATTTAAGAAGTGGACATAAGAGAGAGAACTGAGTCAAATCAGTTTGAAAGAATTAATGCACCACTATCCTGGATATATGTGTCATCAAGATGCCTTTTGCTGGATTCCTGGAACGCTCCCCTTGCATGGCGGATAATTTCTCAGCTGTCTCCTCATTTCTTGCTGCTGAATCGGTCTGCTTTGAATCAATCTTGCAGTGATGTAGTGAAGGCTAAATCTTCTCCTTGAGACTTGGTACCTGCAATAACTAACAACTATTCCTGTGGCAAAGGGTCAGCTCAACACATCCAACTCATTAAATGATCCATTATCTCATTCATACATTCATTAGGTATTGACTTCGATCAAACAGCATTTCGCATATGGCTGCAGGAAGGTGAACAATAGTGGCTACAGGAATGGCATTTCATCTCATAGAGTCACAAGGCACACATCTTTCATCAAACTGATAAAACATTAAGCAATAACCATGGAAATTCTATCAAAGACTTATCATAATAAATTTGTTATACTAAGCATAAAAGTCTATATATTACTTCCATAATCACTACTTAATGTCTATTTCAGCATAATAAAAGATACAAAGATACTAAAAACATAGCCTAAAACATGCCAAAAACTGGGCTCATCACCCATAAGTTAGCGGAATTGGCATGTTTATTGGGAAAATATCTGAGATGATTTTTGGAAATCAGCTGATGATTGAGCAAGATCATGGTGTTCTTGCATAAATCAGGTGTCTGTGTCAAGGCACAAAAATGACTTGCGGAAATACGCTATGGATGGGTCAAGATACCTTCATGCACCGCAGGATTTGCAAGTCCGTTGGGCAAGATCATCATGTCAACTCCAGAATTTGTATGCTTAGATGGTAATTCGGAATTCTTAAGTTCATGTGGCAGGTGAACTTACGGCAATTCAGAATTCTTAAGTTCATATGGCAAGGCACGTTAAAATTTAGCAAGCAGATGTGGCAAGTGCCACAAAGTGTTTTCGGAAATCATCATGTCATGTGGCAAAGTCTAAGATCAAGGTCAGAATTGACATGCCCATGTGGGAAGGTCTCAAAATGAAACTTTGGAAATTCAACCTTCACGTGGCAATTCGGATTTGGAGCGTTTATGTGGCAGGGTGAAGAGTTCGGAAATCATACTCCTATGTGATTTCAAAAATCTGATTTCATCAAGGTAAATGAAGGTTTCAAACTTAGACAATTCAGTCATAACCACAATCTCCATTCAAAATCTTTGTCAAAATGTGCATACGGAGCGCTTTACCATCCTTGAATTGCCATAAGTAATTACATTCACCTTGCTGTGTATGACAAAATTTTGAGTTTGCAGCCTAAATCTGGAATTCTTTCGAACTCTCTTATGATAAATCTGGGCTTGTTCAATGGTTGATTTTGACTTTTGATGTCCTCCAGGTCTGAAATTGATCTGCTGTAGGAGTTTGATACCTTCTTAGCAACCTGGATTTGTCAAAAATGGCTCAATGCCTGCTTGAAGTTGGCCTGGTCTGCTGTGCAATAACTATGATTGTCCTCACTCAATTTGCTACCTTTTCTTGGGGGGACTCAATCTGCACTTCCTGATTTCCATCTGCAATGGATATTTGATTTGAATTGGGTGTTGAAGTGGCTTCAACACCCTATTAAAGTTGGATGACAGAGACTTGTAGAAGGCAATTAATTGAATGATCAGTCATAACAAATTGACTAATAATCAAGATAAGTGGCAGAAATACCATCAATCAATTACCATGCCTTCAGAAGACAACGGTGACATGATTAATTATGGGTAGCAGCAATTAAGGAACAATATAGACTAAGACAAAAGACAAAAGGTGCGATATTAATAACTAATATTAGGTATAGTCTCTACTTTGATATTGAAGTTCTAATGTATAGTCTCCATCCAGTGTTTGCTATTGTCTGATGTATGGGAGATATCCAGTAAAAGGAGACATTATAAATATCAGACTACATGGATCGATCAAATAAAGACTTATTACCGAGAAATAATGAAGCTAATGATTGTTGAACCTGTGTATAATCATTCAAAGACAAAGTTGTGAGGAGCGATTCATCCACAGCCAATAACAGTAAATTAATATCAACCAATAAATATTAAGCATGGAAAGTAGGACAGAAGGATAGGTGCAAGTAATTAGAAAGCAAATATACAAAACTATTTTATATTATTAAATATTCCATTCATCATGAAGAGTTACGATTTGGATAACAAATCAATTTGTTATGTTATAAAGAGACCTGGTCTGCAAGCGATATGTCCCTTCATTATTCAAGGGGTGCAACCCTTTCATCTAGCAAGGTATAAGATGGAGATCCATCTCACTCCTTCAATAATCATTGGAAATTTTATCTTTTATTTGTTCATTCTTGGATCTTCTCAATTGAGCGATTGCCTTATTGGCATTAACTGGTTGCATACATACAAAGTAAGATCAGAGACAACACCATTGTTGCAAGGATTAATCAAACATATCAGAAACAGCACAAATATATATCCATATCCTAAACAGCAACATATCGCTACAATTGATATTGGCATGCCTCTTCATTGCATATATTGAAGGATTATATTAGACAGAACAATTTAATCACTATAAACAATTATAAGACAATATTATAGCATATCTCTGATTGTCAAATCAGAGAAAGCTAATGAACATAAAGATCATCTTGTATACTCAAACCTGTCATATCAGATATAGCAGAGATCATGTTATTGCACTAAGTGCAAATATATAAGATTAATTCATCTAATTGTCCAATCAGAGATAGCAGTGAAATTGATTTTAGTCGTATAATAGTTACAACTATCCTACAAATGATCTAACATATTTATTGTTCTTCAAATAACATTATCATTATCCATATCTTATCAATTACATAAGTTTATAAGTGGTATCATATATTGTAGTTCATATAAGAATAAATAAGTCAAGGTAATTGTCCCAAATTCCCAAGTTATCCTTAAAGGGGACATTGCATGGAACTCTTGATAACTACAAAGTGCGGTTGGTGCCTTAAGGTTTCTTGCAAAGAGAAGGTATTGACTATGAGAATGCCTTTTCTTGTACAACAAAGATGAGCAACATCCAGTTGGATCTAGCTATTGCAGCGCGGTTTGGTTGGATAGTCCATCAAATGGACGCGAAGAGTGCCTTCCTCAATGGGGATTTGCTAGCTATTGCTATTTATCAATTTGCACAAGGCTCACTTTAGCAAAGTCTTTTTTCATTTACTTGCTGCTTTGCAATGTGTTATCTCTAGCAATAAATGATAATTGACTGCAATGGTTGATTCTCCAAGTTAAATCATATCTCAAGGAAGTTTATACAACAGTTTGCCTGAAGACATTACTCTGTTGAAATCAGCCCTAAATTTGGGAAAGTTAAATTTTATTAAAAAAAATGAAGTGTTCAGGTCCACATTACTGAATTTATTCTTGGGGAATTGCTTAATGATATGGTGATGGTGCTTAGTTATGCTTTGTAAATCTGGGTCAAGGATGAGGTTCACATAATGCAAAATAAAGTGATTTGCAACGTCAGGCTTGTAGATGTTAATTCCTAATCATTAAGCTCAAACCCGTTATTGATTTTTGTAATCTTTGGCCTTTGTGTCAGGTTGCAGGAGAAACTGAAACAAAGGCCCAGATTAAGCTTAGGTTCAAGACTGCGGCTGGCAAGGATGTAGTATGCATACGATCATTTCAACTCACACAGAAAGCATCTAAAATGGAGTATAAAGCTATTGAGAGTGTTTTGCAGACAATAAACCCTCATACTGGCGAGGTATGTGTTTTCGTTCCTTTATTGAAGAAAATTTTGAGTTCAGACTCTAGAGGACATTTCATCAGTTACCACTATACTCTTGTTGCTTTCTATTATATGTATGGGTTTCTGGTGGAAATTTATTGCTTAAAAATTGCAGATGGTTGTTATGTAGTTCCTGTTTTAATGGCAACTGAGCATTTTGGACTGACATACAACTTAAAATATTTTACTTTATTTTTGGCTTTATTTTGATACTATATCAGTTTCTGGATTCAATTGTGTAGAGTTTTTTGTCATCAACGGTTCAGATCATACTACATGATCCATCATCAAGATGCAAGAGAGCAAAAGGAGCATAAGATGGATCATGGATGATCCATCTTATGCTCTCCATGATCCATCTTATGCTCCTTTTGCTCTCTTGCATCTCCATGATCCATCTTATGCTCTCTTGCATCTTGATGATGGATCATGTAGTATGATCCGAAACGTTGATGACAAAAAACTCTACACAATCGAATCCAGAAACTGATATAGCATTTGTATGGATTGTGGAAATCTAATAGATTTATTTTGATAATTAGTTGCTTGTTCTCAGAGTAGTACTTCCTTTCTGTGTGGTGGTTGATGACTGACTGCCTGCAGATTATTCAGGCACTGAAGATTGATAGCTAGTCTTTATCCTATTTAAACTTGATCAGAAGAAAGTGAGATTAGTTGAAAGTGGATCAGTCGCCAATCCAGGTCCCAGTGCATGATGAATACAAGTCCCTCCTATTTAGAAGAATATCTTATGTAAATTAATTAAATGCATCTTTTGCTTTTGTGTATTAATGATGTTAAAACATTCCTGTTATAATGAAAATAGACAAAAATTATGGGCTCACTTGTGTTGATTCTATCACTCTTCTATCGAACCCCATAATTTTGAAGTTGAAAATTTGCCTAAAATCCTAGATAATAGTTCTATGAATATATAATAAACACTGTTTTTTTGTTCTAATAAAGACACTGAAATTCTAATCTGATAACAAATTTACAATCAGTAGTGAGGACATCCAATCTTAGTTAACTGCAAAATCACATATTTTCATTCTAAATGATTATTGCCATGTTATAATCTGTCTTGCCACATGTGTTGGCAAGGAAACCTTCTCTGAAAATGACGATGACAATCTTTTTCTACACAAAATAAAACTAATCATTGCTTGATCACAAAGCAATCTAAAATTCTATAACAAATTTATGTAGGACTTTTCATGCCTTTAGTTTTTCTGATTTCCTTAGATAAATTAGACCTTTCTCTTGACAATGCAATTAGATAAACTATAACAAGTTCTATTATTCTTCCTTTATTTGCATGGATATTGTATATACCATCCTTCATATTTTACCCATCTTCTATGTGGATATCAATCTCATTTTTGCTTCACATTTCTTCACTTATGATAAGATATTTTGGGATCATTACACATGCTTACATTTGTGAAAATAGATGAGAGTAGACAGAGCATTTGCAGGAACATCATTTTTTTTGGATAAGAAGCAAACGACAATAAGATCATTATTTTTGCGCACCTCTCCTTAATCATATCTAATCTGATACAAAAGACCTATCTTCGAATGAAGATAGTAATATAAATTTAGAGAGGATGATTATTACATTTAAGAACCAAAGTTTACTCAGGGGTACATCAAAGAACTGAATATCTTTTATGTTGAGGATTTCTCCCATCTTGTGAGAAAATAACCTATGGGCTAGATTTTACACCAACAATATGATAGTGTATATAACCCTTCTAAAATATTTGCATTAAGTTCAGCTCTAATAAATTTTTCGTGACCATAAAGGTTAGAATGAAGAAATGTTATAAATTTGTAAATCTACTAATTCAAAATATCCTTTTGTCAAAAAAAGATCAATAGGATGAGGACATACCCGAACTGATAGCACATGTGCCCAAATTGAAGACTTACCCGAAAGTAAACTTTTTGTTATTAGTAAAGCCTCCCCAATCCGAGTCTGTGTAATTGATGAGTCAGGGATCATTGGTTCGTCCATAGAGGATACCAAAATTTGGAGTGCCCTTGACATAACGTAGGATGTGCTTCACTGCAGCCCAATGATCTGAAGTAGGAGCTGTCATTAAGTGAGATATGTAACTTACTGCAAAACTGAGATCAGGTCCAGTGATGGTGAGATGGATCAAACTACCCACTAGTTGTCTGAATGTGGATTCATGCTCAACAGGAGAACTAGATTTGGTTGGCAACTTTAGGCCAAACTCCATACGTGTAGATTCAGGTTTGCAGTCTTGCATTCTGAATTTGTCAAGCAAAGCCTATGCATATTTAGAATGAGAGATGGAGATACCATGTGACTGTTGCCAAATCTCGATACCTAGGCAGTAGTGTAGAAGCCAAAGGTCGGTCATGTCAACGGATTGGCATAAATTTTGTTTGATTTTTTGAATCAAAGATGCCGAACTGCCAGTGATGATCAGATCATCAACATAAATAACCAGAAGGATGATGTCATTGCTAGTAGTTTTGACATATAGATTCGAGTTAGAAGGGCTCCTCTGGAAACCTTGATTTGTGAGGTACTTATCAATTTTCATGTACCATGCCCGAGGAGCTTGTTTGAGGCTATAGAGTGTTTTCACCAATTTAAGTACCTGGTGTTCTTTACTAGTAACCTTGAATCCAAGAGGTTGTGTCATGTAATCCTCTTCTTGTTACTCATCATTAAGGAATGCACTCTTGACGACCATTTGATAGACCTTCCAACCACACCAAATTGCCATGGCTAGGACTAATCCGATGGTGCTCATCTTTGCTGTTGGAGCAAAGGTCTCCTCATAGTCAATTCCTTCTCGCTAAGAGAAGCCTTTGGCAACAAGACGAGCCTTGTACTTATCTAAAGTACCATCAGCCTTGTATTTGACTTTGTAGACCCATTTGCATCCCGATGGGTTTCTTTCCTGAAGGAAGATCTGATAGAACTCAAGTCTTATTTTTCAACAAACTATGATGCTTAGTCTTCATAGCTTCTTCCCACTCAAGTATCCCTTTCTCCTTTGTGCATGTTTGATGCTCATACACACTATGAATGTTGGCCATGAGAGCACAATTTACAAAACCAAAAGGTTTGCCCTTCTTCCGAGTTGTTCCATCCTAAATGAGCTCATCATCAGGAAGATCTCCAATCGTCTTAGCCCACCATTTAGGTTGGAGAGTAGAAGTGCCAACATCAGAAGCAAGAGGTGCAACAGGATCATCATAATCAAACAGAAGATCGGATGAATCCTGAGGAAAATCAGGTGGTGTAGCTGCATGTTTGGGTGATCCTATAGGAGAAGAAACTGGCGGAGAGACAGAAACAATAACAATTAGAGCCTTCCTAGTTGGAGACCTCGCATCAGTTGGATTAATGGAAGATGAACACCCAAGTCTTGAGCTTTGAGAGACTGATCCTCAGAATTATAATTGGAGGAGAGAGCTGAAATGGCCCTTATTCCTCGTCAATGATCACATTACGACTAAAGATGAGACAATTAGTCTCGATGTCAGCTAGTCGGTAGGCTTTGTGATTATCACTGTAGTTGGTTAGCATGAGTTTCTGGCTCTTGGCATCGAACTTGGTGCATTTAGCATCAGGAATCTAGACAAAAGCATTGGAGCCAAAAATTGAGATGACTAATTTTGGGCTTAAAACCTGACCAAGCATCTTCCAGAGTCTGCTTCTTGATAGCCACTTTAGGAGAGCAATAAACAATAGTGTGGACTGCTTCAACCCAAAATTTCTTTGGAACACTCTTGTGTTAAAGCATAGACTGAACCATTTTGGTGATCATGCGGTTTCTACGCTCAACGACACCATTTTGCTGAGGGGTGTAGGGTGTTGTTAATTGGCGCTTTATGCCATGTTCATAGAAATGGGAGAAGACAGAGGAAACATAATTCTCCTACATTGTCAGTTCTAAGAGTAACAATATGTTGACCAGACTTTGTTTCTACAAATGCTTTGAACTTTTGAAACAAAAAAGACACCTTTGGTTTTTGACGAAGGAAATACACCCACATTTTATGACTGAAATCATCAACAAAAAGTAAAAAATACCCGGACCCAATAACAAAAGGAGTAGACATAGGTCTACAAATATCAACATGGACCAGTTGTAATACCTTAGAAGCTCTCTAGGAGCCGCCGTTTGAAAAAGGAGTGCGATACTACTTCCTAGCTTGACATGCTCCATAAAGTCCAAGGTTCCGGGTTTGAATCTTCGACAATCCAATGACAAAAACTTTTTGAACAAGTTGAGAAAGATAGTGCACATTTAAGAGCCCATATCGCTGATGCCAGAGTGTACTAATAGAGGAGCAGTGGGCTGCCATAGCAAGCTCCCGAGAATCACTAGAGTCAACAAGTCTGAAAAGACCATAATCCTCAACACCTACAACAACAGTAGACTGAGTCTCTAGATCAAGGATACTGCATTGATGTGCACTGAAGGTCATGTCCAGTCGAACAGGAATGTCTTAGGATTTGACTGACTGATAGAAGGTTGTGTTCCATTTCTGGAACATAGTACACATCAAGGAAAATTAGTTTTTTTCCTCCAGACTGAATTTGTATATTGCCTTTTCCGACAATGAAGTACTCTTCCCCTCCAAAAATGATTGAATTTGAGAATGGCTGAAAATTTGTGAACCAATCCACATGATGAGTGAAGTGGCGGGAAGTACTTGAATCAATATACTAGGCAAAAGAAATTACACGATCTGCATGTCTTTTAGCCATGAAGGCGTAAAAGGCAGACTCATCTTGCTTAGTGTGCTCCGCAAGATGTGCTTTAGGGTGTGAACCAAATTTCTTGGCTTGAGTAGCTAAGCATTACAACACTCCAACTTCATATGACCAAATGTATGGTAGTAGTTGCACTGGATATTTTTCTTCTTCGGGCCTTTTGATGATTGAGTAGAGGGATTTTGCTGAGAAGACTGAGAGAACTGATAGTTGCCTGTATTCTTTTGAATGGAGTTAGTTGTGAAAGCTGGTGTGTTCGAAGATGAACGTGTACCACTGCCGAATTGTTGTTTCCAACGATCTTGTAAAAGCATTATTCAGAGATCTAAAAATGATATATTAGAATGAGTGGAAGTAATGTTGAGAGTTTCAACAAAGTGCTCATAGGAAGATGATAGACTCTTTATGGTGATCACCACCATATCTTCTTCCATTTTGCATCCAATGGCTTCCAACTGATCTTGAATGTCCTTGATTTTTGAGATGATCATCCAGGGACACTTGTTCATCCATCATGATTGTGAAGAGCACGTTCTTCAAGAAGAACTCACAACTCTTATTAGAGGTTTCATGCAAACCTTTCAAATGGCTCCAAACTTCCGTAACTGTTTTGCGAGAAGGAACCTGCAGTAGTTGGTCATCAATAACTGAAAGTTTGATGAGCATAACAGCTTCTCGATTTTTCTCATAAAATTTATCTTGCTCCTTGCCTTCATCTTCGGGACTAGTCTTGTCTAAAACAATTTTGTCAAGTCATATGTATTCAAAGATTGTCACCATACATTGTTTCCAAGTATTGTAGTTTTTGTTGTTGAATACATAACACTCAAGCAGAATATTTGTCATAGATGCCATTGCACAATACTAAGGTCAAAAGTGGTTGACCAAATGGCGACATGAATATCGAGGTAGAAGAAGAGTAATGCAGAAAAATCCTTGTGTGGAAGAAGACGAAGGCCAAAAAATAGGCACTGATTTTGAGACTTAATTGCCAATATCCAGGCACGGATCCCAAGGTAGAAATTTTGGAAGACCTAGAAAATTTGGAGAGACCCAAAGAAGATCTCGAAAAACCCACCAAGAATATGCAACTAGATTTAGAATTTGATAAAAAGATTTGAGGATTTTGGAAAACCCTAGTCGGCTATTTGAAGGTTGTCCAAATACTGAAAAAAATGGTGGAAAAAGAAAGTCCTAGCTGCAGAACAAATATAGAGGGTTCGTAGAAACCCTAGGTGGCAGAAATAAGCCTTCTTTTTATCAAAGATGACTACAATACTGGTCGAAAAAAGGCATACAAATGCAATTTAGAAGTTTGTAGGATCCCATTATGAGAAGAGACTGGTCGGCAAATAGAGAAATAGAGGTCAAAATTTGTTGCGAGACGACAAAGAGGGCCGTCACGTGGGTTGCAAATGGTCACGGGAGGAGGAAGGACAGGCGACGTGAGTAGGCATAGAGAGTAACATAGCCGTCACGTTGAGAAAAATGGTGTAGAAGAATGTCGTGCGGCTCAAAAAACCCTTGATGCGAGGTTGCACGAGTTGCATCTGAAGATCTTTGTTGCAGATTTTCAGAAGAGAGCCATGATACATGAAAAAAGCCCTTTGCAAGCCCTAATAATGTAGAGAAATTTCATCAATGGCAGAAAATGTTGCCTGAAAATTATGCGTATTACTAGGTTGCGATTGTTGGAGAAAGTATTGTCTTCAAAAAAATGGCTTTCAAACTTTGCAAAAAATCCTTGCAAACCAAAAAGCTGCGAGAAACCCTAATTGTGAATAGAAGGATCACGATTTGCAGTTTTATCTAAGAAACAATTTTGAAATTTTTTAGGGAAATAATTTCATAAAGAAATTATAAATTTTTCAAAAAAAATAACTTAGCTCTGATACCATATTACACAAGTAATTGGTAAAATAATTTATGGATTAATGATTGAGCAAGACGCTCATTTATAGTTTATAAAGAGGAATTTGTAGTTTATGTGTGTGTGTAAGAGAGAGAGAGAGAGAGAGAATCCCTCTTAAGAAGGCCGACTAAGTTGAATTTTCATAGTGCATCCAAAGTATGTAAGGAGTTTTGAGCATTCAATATTTAGAAAGAAAAATTTAATGTAGAAAGCAATGACTGTAATAAACTTCATATCCAGTGGCAACATAAATATTTATTAACTCAATAAAAATTATAAACTAGAGTGATATTTTTACATGCATTCTAAATGCCTTGTTAAAGTTTTGATCAGATTTAGAGTTTGTAGTATTTTAATTTTTCTTTATATACTTCGATGATTTGATCACAATATCACTAAAATTCTATCTAGAATATATATATATATATATATAGTCTTTAGAACTCTTAATATTAATGTCAATGATAATATAACTAAGAAATGATGATAATACAGATCAGATTTGTATATATATTTCTGCTTAATATATCTTTGAATATATAATAATATTATATATTAACAAGTATTGATGATCACTGCTGAGACTTGTTCGGCACTGTATTTTTTTTGTGCTTCACAATTCATAATGATCGATGATATATATCTCGAGAGAGGGACATGTCTACAAAGAGGCATGTCCGATCACAATGTAATACCAATAGTTATCATGCTTAATCGATACTCATATCGATTCACATTGTAATACAAGATTTGTTCGATGCTAATAATTGGTTGATATTAATACAAGTGTAATATATATGGTGTTGATAATATAGCGTGCTATCTTTGATAGCAAAATATATTACTAATGTCATCAGAAATTATATTGATACTCATTATCGATGTTTGCATTATTATCAACAATGTAATTGCATTAACAACATAATTCATATTAATGATATTAACAACATGATTAATATAAAATGTATTAACAACATGATTAATATAAATGGTATTAACAACATGATTAATAATAGTTATCTCAATTACAATTTTATATATATATATATATATATATATATATATTCATGATTGTGATCATACTATTTTATCATGTATAATAATCAATAATCACAGTAGAATACATAAGAAGGATAGAGATCAAATGCTCAAGGCCGATAGGCCACTTATGCATTTGATATCATCGATAGGAATAATCCGATCAAAGCTACAATTCATTAACACTCCCTCTTAGCTAGGGAGGATGATTACTATCCTTATGTGTACCCTATAGATCATATAGTGTGGGAAAATATCACCTCAATGTGATATCAAAAATTATGGCATATCCACGGATATCAAGTCTAATGATATCCACCATAAATGATGTCACCTCACGATGTCATCAGGAGTAATGGCATGTCCACAAATATCAAGTCACATGATATTCACCATACTCATATCTTCTCTGGTATGTGCATTAGCATCAAATCACATGATGCCTACCAAAGAAGATATCTGCTCGTGGCCTATCCATGGATATTAAGTCACATAATATCCACCATGAAATATCTCAGTAATATAACTTATCGAGGTTACACACCACTCAGTTAATATTACAAAGGAGATATGAACTATCATGACATGTCCACAGATATCAATCCACATGATATCCATCATGATATTAGGTTAAACTATAGTAAAACTGTTACCTTACAATAGTAACCAAAGATAAGTATACATCTTAGAAAGATTGTCACCTTTCAAGATGTCTACCAGAGCCCATAAGTCATGTAATTACACACATGACAAAAAGAGTTTACACATTATCATCTTTTCAAATATATTAGTACAATAAATTTGTTGAGACTCAATCTCAAATAAAATTACGTTTCTACCATACCAAGTTTACCTCTGAAGTGTTCCACCTTTGTTTTGGAGAGAGGCTTGGTTAGAATGTCTGCAGTTTGTTCATTTGTACTAATATATCTCAACTGGATAACATTTCTCTCCACCATGTCTCTAACATAATGGTAAGGTATCTCAATGTGCTTTGATCTATCATAAAATACTGGATTCACTGAAAGCTTTATACAACTCTGGTTATCACAGTGAATAATTGTGGAATCCATGGTTTGTCCAAACAAACCTACCAACAGTTTTCTCAACCAAACAGCTTCTCGAGCTCCCATGGATGTTGCAATGTACTCGGCCTCAGTGGAACTCTGTGCAACTGGAGATTGCTTTCTGCTGAACCAGGATATCATGGCTGATCCCAAACTGAAGCAACATCCTGAAGTACTTTTACGATCAACAACACTTCCAGCCCAATCTGAGTTTGTGTATCCATGTAGATTTAGATCTACATTATCATATTTTAATCCATATCCAATTGTGCCACGCAGGTATCTCATAATATGTTTTGCTGCAACTAAGTGTAATTGTCTAGGTTCACACATAAACTGACTGAGTGCATTTGTTGCATAACAAATATCTGGTCTTGTGTTGACCAAGTACATCAAGGACCCAATCATTTGTCGGTAGAGAGTAGAATTTGCTAACTCTGAGTCTGCAATTGCTTCTTTTAACTTATGTAAATTTGTGTCCATAGGTGTAGACATAGGCTTGCAGTCCATCATCCCGAACCTTTTCAAGATATCAATAGTATATTTTCCTTGATTTAGGATAATACCATTATCTTGCTACCATACTTCTAAACCAAGGAAGTAGTGAAGGAGACCCAAGTTGATGCAGAGCCCTTCACTCCTTAGGATATCTTAATCCCTCACACACACTAGTGTCTCTTAAGGATGGGACTTCTATGAAAGACTCCACACCTTAAAACAAGTTCTCCAAACAACCCATGATGTTTATCAAAACTCCCTATAAAACATAAGACAAGGATCATTTGTTCCTACCAAATGTCTCTGCTCGGTGTTGCCTTCACTGAGTGGCTTTACTGAGTTCTATTCTACTCGGTGGTGTTCTTCACCAAGCGGGTTCGGTGTGTGTTGCTCGGTGGCCTAGTTCATCGACGGGTGGGGTTATTAGGCCTTGGTTTACAAAGGAACCACCCTTACCGACCACTGTTTCACCAAAACTATGATCTGGACACCAAGGGGAGATCAAAACATTACCAAATCCAAAGGTACAACCTTTGGTTCAACACCCATCAACCAAAACTCCAACTTTTACAGTCAAACAGTCGGTGGCCACATCCAAATGTCCACCTAGGGCATCATATTTCCCCTCGATCCCTACATCTTCAAAACAAAAACCTTTGGAAACTAAAAATACATGGGCCTAGCTTGTATTCCACAGAGGATCATTAAATTCCAATGGTGGATATACAAGTTATGGCCATCTGAATCAGACAACCCTAGAATTGAGGGTTTCTTAGGCCAGAGCACAAGAAAATTCAATAACTTTTGTTGTAGACCACTTCGAACCATCAAATCACTTGCAAATGAAAGATACAAATATGCAAAAAATGATTAAATCAGCCCGAGAACCCAATCAATCCGTACATATCCGTACCATGAACAAAACACCCTTTCTGCAGGAAATTTGAACAATTATATTTATTTTAAATCTTTCCAAACTCCGTACAATCACCTCTCCTTTCAAACATGAGGTGTTGAGCTATAAATATCCCTCCTCAACTGTTCCTAACTTCTATTTGGAAGTTGGAAGCCATTGAGATCAAACTTCCTGATTTGACAAGAAATGTTGTCAAAATGCAAAGTTGCATTATTGACAACTTTTACAATGCTGCTCACAAAGTTGCATTCTCCTAGCAACTAGATCCCTCAAGACATGGGTCTCAACCAATTTATTATTAACATCAAAACAATCCTAGAAGGACTCTAAAATCCGTAAGAAGCATCACTACTACCCTTGGCTCATATGTCCATGGTGGTTTATAAGATACCATTCCAAGACATTGAGTTACATATTGGGGAACATCCTTACTACAAACATGGAAAATAAAACATAAACATAATCCTAACTCCTCCCTCCTATCCTTCATACATTCCTTCATCAATTTTCGTCAGGAGTGGGTGCTCCTACACCACAAGTCCTTCATGTGAAATTCAGATGCAAGATCTTGTTTACACTTGGTGATGAGATGATCTTCTCTTGTGATCAACAAATTGTCAACATAAAGAATGAGAATTAACATATCACCATTTATTATCTTGAAGTAAAGGTTAGGATTTGCATCATTCTTGGAGAACCCTAGTTTGGAGAGTTAATTGTCTATCCTTTCATACCAGGCTTGAGGAGCCTGTTTAAGACCATATAGAGCCTTCTTCAATTTGCAAACATGAGAAGCATCATCATGAACCACAAATCCCTCAGGTTGTTCTAGGTACACTTCCTCTTCTATAATGCCATTAAGAAAAACAATCTTCACATCCATTTGGTGAATCTTCCATCCTTTTGATGCGGTGATAGCAATCACGACTTAGAGGTGTAACGAGCAACTGGAGCAAATGTCTCTTCATAATCAATTCCTTCCTTTTGTGAGAACCCTTTGGCAACAAACCTTACTTTATATTTTTCAATGTTCCCATCTACTGCCATTTGGATGAGACGACTGATTTGTCTTTAGGTCTAGGTACAATGTCCTAGACATCATTCTTGAGTATGGATTGATATTCTTCTGTCATGGCATCTTTCCAAACTTGATTATGGAGTGCTTCTTCAACACTAAAAGGTTTTGACTTGATGATTTCACTTATAAGAGCAACATAGCTAGAGTATCTATTTGGTTTCTTGCTTTCTCTGAAGGTTCCTTTTGGAGCTACATAATTTCTGTTTCTTCAATCATTTTCCTTGCCTAGAGAGGTCTTTTATGACCCACAGCAGAATCTCTAGGCTCAATAGAAGAGTTCATAGGTTCATTGAGATTATTGTTTTCTATAGGTACATGTGTCTCCCTCTGAATCTCAAGAGCATGCTTCTCTTCCATATTTTGAGGAGACTCATAATCTATTTCATTAATGTCTTTAGATCTTTTGAATGCAATGTCCTCTTCAAAAGTTACATCCCTGCTAAGTTCAATTAATTTATGATCATGGATATATATATTATGGGCTTTGGATGATTCGCTGTAGCCAACAAATATTCCCTTCTTTCCTGAGGGTTCTAGTTTAGACCTTTTCTCTATAGGAATGTGAATATAAACAAGACAACCAAATATTCTAAAATGACTTATGTTAGGCTTTATCCTTGTAAATGCTTCTTTAGGGGTTTTGTTATCTAGGAGAGAGTGAGGACATCTATTTTGAATGTAAACAGCCGTACTAGAGGCTTCAGCCCAGAATGAAGTATGTAGGTTTTGATCATGCATCATAGCTTTAGCTGCTTCTACTATAGTCCTATTTTTCCTTTCAGCTACCCCATTTTGTTGAGGGTTGTAAGGAACAATGTACTCCCTCTTAATCCCATTATTATTACAAAATTATTTAAAGTTATCAGAAATGTATTCCCCCCTATTATTTGACCTTAGGGTTTTGATACTTTTGCCTAGCATGTTCTCAACTAGAGCCTTGAATTCCTTAAATCTCATTAGGACTTCATTAGATTCTTTACATTTGGTATGCTGTCTCTAACTTAGATATAATTGGAACTATATGATCCTTCACTGCATCCACTAGAATCTTCATGGACTTGTTGTTCTTCGTCCATCTAAGTTTCTCCTCATCTTTATCTGGCATAGGTATAACTTTCTTCACAAATGTGTTCAATTCATGTTCTCTTAGTGCCATCATTATTTTGAACTTCCAAGAAACAAAATTTACAGCTCCTTCAAGTCTGTCCTCAATTCTAACACTATTCACCATTTTGGTTAATGTAAATTTAGAGAGATTTAATGGTGGTTAGATTTCCTCTTTTATTAATCTGATCGGATCTTCCTTAACCTGGCTCTGATACCATGCTAAAATTTTGATCAGATTTAGAGGTTGTAGTATTTTAATTTTTCTATATATACTTTGATCACAATATCATTAAAATTCTATCTAGAATATATATATATATATATATATATATATATATATATATATATTATAGAAATATGAATATATATATAGTCTTTAGAACTCTTAATATTAATGTCAATGATAATATATATTTTCACTAAGAAATGATGATAATGCAGATCAGATCTGTATATATATTTCTGCTTAATATATCTTTGAATATATAATAATAGTATATATTAACAAGTATTGATGATCACTGCTGAGACTTGTTCGGCATTGTATTTTTTTTGTGTTTCCCAATTCATAATGATTGATGATATATATCTCAAGAGAGGGACATGTCTACGAAGAGGCATGTCCGATCACAATGTAATACCAATAGTTATCATGCTTAATCAATACTCATATCGATTCACATTGTAATACAAGATTTGTTCGATACTAATAATTGGTTGATATTAATACAAGTCTAATATATATGGCATCGATAATATAGTGTGCTATCTTTGATAGCACAATATATTACCGATGTCATCAACAATTATATCGATACTCATTATCAACATAATTTATATTAATGATATTAACAACATGATTAATATAAATGGTATTAACAACATGATTAATATTATAAGTATGATTAATAATAGTTATCTCAATTACAATTATGTATATATATATATATATATATATTAACAATACAATACATAACATCTATATATATATATATACATGATTGTGATCATACTATTTAATCATGTATAATAATCAATAATCACAGTAGAATACATAAGAAGGATAGAGATCAAATGCTCAAGGCCGATGGGCCACTTATGCATTTGATAATCGATAGGAATAATCCGATCGAAGCTCATTAACGTGCATTTATTAACGTGCTCTATGTCTTATTTGAAGGAGTTCCAGCAGCAACCCGACAACATCTCTCTACTCAAAATTTTCTTCATATTTTGCCAATGCCAACACTCAATATATAAAGTTGTTAGGAAAATCATATAGGTCGGTGAAACCATTTCATACATAACCCCATGAGAGAAAAGCATGCATGCAAGCTTATAAATTAACTATATGCAAAGATCAAAGACATACCACAAGATAATACAAAATATACCTTGGGGAAACCCTCAAATAGGGAAAAGCCCAGCCTCCGAAAGCACATCCACACTCATTGTATTATTCAGCAATGAAAATGTTATAATACACTTACAGAGCCTTCATGAATACTTGAAACATCAAGCTCCTCCAATGCATCCTTCATGTGTCCAAGCATGTATCCGCACATCCCATGCCATGCTCACATATGCACTCTTCAGAAGAGAGCTCAATACCATAGAAGTAAAAATGGAGAAAAACTTTTGATTATACCCAATTAATCGTGAATTGTGGCCTGAGCTGATTTTTTTCACCAAAAAATCAGAAAAAACTAGTCAAAGGTAGTCAACAATTTTTTGCCAAAAAATCATGATTAAATTGCTAATAAATTAGGATTAATCTGCAAAAATACCACACCAAAAATTGTCATTTGAAACCCTAAAATGTGTGAAGGAAAACATTGCCATTTCTTATAAAAGCGGCACGGGTTGCAGTCGGAAAGCACACAATAGATAGAATATTCGGCACTTGTAGAGCGACAACTGAGAGGGGGATTCACCATTTGCAGAGTATTCGCCATTTGCGGAGGATTCACCATTTGTAGAGTGACAACAAAGCCAACCTCGAAGTATTTTGTAGATTGACTATATATAAAATATTCTGTATATATAAATATGCGTTTTTCTGCACGCACAAAGTGTTCTTTTTAAGAATAGCATATGAATTTGGCTACAAATCATTCCAATCGTTTATTGATGATCTAGAATCACTCGTGTTTATCATATTCTGGAAAAGTATTAACGTAGAGGATATGGATTCTATATGTATATTAATAAATTTGATATTAGTGAGGATATACATATCAATTTTTTAAATTTACATATAGAATACAAATTCTCACTAAGATATACTGTAATCAATTTTTGTATATTAGTATTATATTGTAAATTTATAAACCCTCACTATATATTCAAAATATAATGTATTAAAGTGTATAATATATAATAGAATATATTGTATTAAACAGTTATATATTATACAGTATTATATTGTAAATTTATAAACCCTTTTTGTATATATACAGTATAATATATTACTGTATATTATTTGTATATTTTGTATATTTCATACATTCTGTATTCTGTATATGCAAATTTATTTTAAAGAATACATATACATAGTCATAGAAGCATAGAAAATATACATAATACATATCAAATTTGCATTCTATATTTATGTATTCTATAAAACAAATTTGCATATTGCATATAATAGAAGCAAATAAAATAAATAAAATGTATACTTCTGTATTATACAGAAAATTTGCATATATATTCTCAGGAATACATAAAATATATATATTCCAGACGTATAAGAAATTTTGTACATGTATTTTATTGCAAAAACTTTGTGCAAAATAACTGTTAAATTTGATTAAAAGTTTGAATCAAAATACTTTTGCAGATTTTTGATCACAATGCCACTTGTGAAAGACTTTGCGTGGACACATTGCACGCCGATTATCGGTGGCACGAAGGCTAAATGCAATTGGTGTCTGAACGAAATCAGTGGTGGAATTTACTGCTTCAAATGACATTTGGCAAAAGAAGTGGGAAATAACACCATAGAATGCACTGGATGCCATGCAGATGTCACATACCAGGCCAAAAAAGCTCTTGATGGAATTAATGAGAGCAAGGCTAAAAAGGTGAGAATCGAGATTGAAATAGGTTCTAGTTCTACAGGTGTTAGGAGGAATCAATTGGATGAGGAAGATGGTAGAGAGGAGGTTTTAAGGGAATCTAGAGTTTGGGACTACCTGGACAACACCTACTTCTATAACACGTGGCCCAAACACGGGTGGAGGAACATCAATAAATTCTTCAAATGTTGTACTGCACCAGCATCATAGACCACTTTGGAGATTACAAGGTGGAGGAAAACTATCCTCGATCAGGAAAAGAAGTCAATTTCAAATTTTTGGTTTTCGTCTACCTTCTCATTCCATTCTTGTTGATCTCCATATTGGTAAGCTATGATGGATGTTGTTGTACGTGTAGGGCTTGGGTTTAAAGCCCCATCTTACGATACAATGAGGGTTGATATGCTCAATGACAAAGTAAAAGATGTTCAAGAGCATCAGTTAGAGTGGGCTAGTAGTGGGTGCACCATTATGTCAGATGGATGGACAAATAGAACAAACCGAACCCTCATCAACTTCCTTGTCTCTTGTGATAGAGGCACCATATTTTGAAACTTGTGGATGCATTAGATACAATGAAATTTGCAATTGTATTCTTTGAGATGTATGACTCAATTTTCATGGATGTGGGGCCACAAAATGTGGCTCAATTTCTTACAAATAATGTTGCTGCTTGTGCTGCTTTTGGGAGATTCCTAACATACACCCCTCTATGTTTTTTACCATATGTGCATCACATCGCCTTGATCTAACCCTGAAGGACATTGGAAAAATTGAATGACTTAAGGAGGCATTACAAAAGGCTCGCATGGTTACCACATTTATCTACAATCACACAGGGGTTTGAGTATGATCCACCATTTCACAGGGGACAAGGAGCTAGTTTGACCAGGGGTGACAAGGCTTGCTAAAAGAATCTGAAAAGATTATATTGTATTGAATGAATTGAATCTTTACAAACGAGCTAGAAGCTCCTATATACAACATCGAAGTTTACACAAATAGCAACTATCTAAAAACAATGACAAAGAGCATTTAAGGAAACTATAGAGCATTAAGGAAACTATTCTAATATCCTCCCATAATGCTCAATCTATCAATAACACCAATAGCCTCTTTGAATTTTACAAATTTATCACAACCGAGAGACATGGTGAAGATATCAACAGACTGCTCTAAGGTAGGAACATACATCAACTGAATAGATTTGTCTTCGACCAACTGACGAATGTAATGACAATGTGTTTCGACATGCTTGGTTCGTTCATGCAAGACCGGATTCTTTGCCAGTTTGAGCACTCCTTGATTATCACAGAATATAGGAGTCGGTCCTGACTGGGGAACATGCATATTTGCAAGCATCCGCCGAAGCCAAACTGCCTCACAAGCTGCCTTAACTGCTCCCCGATACTTTGCTTCAGTCGAAGACAGAGCCACCGCCTGTTGCTTCTTGCTAGTCCATGTGACAGCACCAGATCCCAAATGAAACACATATCCAGTAGTAGACTTACGATCATCAATAGAGCCGGCCCAATCTGAATCTGTGTAGCCACATAGTGTAGGGTTAGGACTTTGAGTGTACAGGAGTCCATAATCAGAAGTACCACTTACATAGCGCAGGACACGCTTTGCAGCTGTCCAATGATCAGCTTTGGGAGCTGTCATAAACCGAGATATGTAGCTTACTGCAAAACTGATGTTAGGTTTGGTGATAGTAAGATAAATGAGACCGCCGACTAGTTGTCTAAACAAAGATTCATCCACAGCAGGAGAAGTTGACTGGGTTGACAATTTAAGCTCGGGTTCCATAGGAGTGGAGGCAGGTTTACAATCTTGCATTTTGAACTTGTCCACAAGATTTTTGGCATACTTGGACTGAGAAATAAAGATACTGTGCTCAGTCTGCCAAACTTCAATTCCGAGACAATAGTGCAAGAGTCCCAAATCTGTCATATCAAAGGTGTGACATAAATTCTGTTTGATTTCAATGATCAAATGTTCTGAACTGCCAGTAATGATCAGATCATCCACATAGACAACTACAAACAATATAGCATCACCTACATGTTTGATATACAAATTTGAGTTTGATGGACTCCGCTGAAAGCCCTGATCAGTTAAGTATCTATCAATCTTCATATACCAGGCCCGAGGGGCTTGTTTCAAACCATAGAGAGCTTTGACAAGTTTACAGACTGTGTTCTTGACCAACAATCTTAAATCCAGGAGGTTGTGTCATGTATACCTCTTCCTGTAAATCACCATTCAAAAAGGCACTCTTAACATCCATCTGATGGACTTTCCAACCAAACTGAGCTGCTAAGGCAAGAACAAGCTGTACGGTACTCATTTTGGCTGTAGGAGCAAAGGTCTCCTCATAGTCAATGCCTTCTTTCTGTGAGAACCCACGAGCAACAAGACGAGCTTTATACTTGTCTAAGGTTCCATTAGCTCTGTATTTCACCTTGTACACCCATTTGCAACTAATGGGCTTCTTCCGTGAAGGTAGATCAGAAAGGACCCAAGTGTGATTTTTCTGAAGACTTTGGAATTCTGCTTCCATAGCCTGTTCCCATTCAGAAATACCGTTAGCCTCAGAATAGGTCTGAGGCTCATAGACACTATGAATGTTGGCCATAAGAGCAAAATTAACTGTAGGTTGCTGTTTGCTCTTATTTCTAGAACCTCTACCTTCAATGAGCTCATCATTCCTCAGATCACTAATAGTTTTCACCCACCATTTGGGCCGGATCTCTGGAGGAGCTGGAGGAGGTTCAGGAGTAGCAAGAGGAGCAAGAAGAGGATCATGTGGGGGGGCTTCAACAAGATCAACATCAAGTACCCCAAGAAGAGCATTATCTGTATCATCCCTCCCATCAGGGGGTGCTAAAGGAAGAGGAACACTGGAAGATTGTTCCTCAAAACACTGCTCAGAAGAAGACAGAAAAGGTCCTCGATTTTCATCGAAAACAACATCCCGACTAAAGATAAGATGATCAGTATCGATATCTATTAATCTGTAGGCCTTATGATTGTCACTGTACCCTGTCATCATGAGTCTTTGACTCTTGGGATCTAATTTGGAGCGTTTAGCATCAGGAATCCAAACATATGCAAGAGAGCCAAAGATCTTCAGGTGGCTGATCTTGGGCTTACGACCAGACCACAACTCTTTTGGAGTTTTGTGCTTGACAGCCTGAGTAGGAGAACGATTAAACACTGCTTCTGCCCAATACTTATTAGGAACACTCCTGTGTTGTAACATAGAACGAGCCATCTCAACAATCGTATGATTGCGACGCTCAACAACACTATTTTGCTGAGGAGTGTAGGGTGTGGTGAACTGGTGTTTGATGCCATGTTCAGCACAAAAAGCGGAAAATGCAGTAGAACAAAATTCCCCTCCATTATCTGTTCTAAGAGAAATGATACTGTAGCCAGGTCTTAATCGCTCCCCTACTTAGGCTGTCAAGCACAAAACTCCATAAGAGTTGTGGTCTGGTCGTAAGCCCAAGATCAGCCACCTGAAGATTTTTGGCTCTCTTGCATATGTTTGGATTCCTGATGCTAAACACTCCAAATTAGATTCCAAGAGTCAAAGACTCATGATGACAGGGTACAGTGACAATCATAAGGCCTACAGATTGATAGATATCGATACTGATCATCTTATCTTTAGTCGGGATGTTGTTTTCGATGAAAATCGAGGACCTTTTCTGTCTTCTTCTGAGCAGTGTTTTGAGGAACAATCTTCCAGTGTTCCTCTTCCTTTAGCACCCCCTGATGGGAGGGATGATACAGATAATGTTCTTCCTGAGGCACTTGATGCTGATCCTGTTGAGGCCTCCGAACACGATCCTCTTCCTGCCTTTGCTGTTGCTCTTGAACCTCCTCCAGCTCCTCCAGAGACCCGTCCCAAATGGTGGGTCAAAACCATTAGTGATCTCAGGGATGATGAGCTCATCGAAGGTAGAGTTTCTAGAAATAAGAGCAAACAACAACCTACAGTTAATTTTGCTCTTATGGCTAACATTCATAGTGTCTATGACCCTCAGACCTATTCTGAGGCTAACGGTATTTCTGAATGGGAACAGGCTATGGAAGCAAAGTTCCAAAGTCTTCAGAAAAATCACACTTGGGTCCTTTCTGATCTTCCTTCAGGGAAGAAGCCCATTAGTTGCAAATGGGTGTACAAAGTGAAATACAGAGCTGATGGAACCTTAGACAAGTATAAAGCTCGTCTTGTTGCTCGTGGGTTCTCACAGAAAGAAGGCATTGACTATGAGGAGACCTTTGCTCCTACAGCCAAGATGAGTATTGTACGACTCGTTCTTGCCTTAGCAGTGTAGTTTGGTTGGAAAGTCCATCAGATGGACGTTAAGAGTGCCTTTCTGAATGGTGATTTGCAGGAAGAGGTATACATGACACAACCCCCTGGGTTTAAGATTGCTGGTCAGGAACACAAAGTCTGTAAACTTGTCAAAGCTCTCTATGGTCTAAAACAAGCTCCTCGGGCCTAGTACATGAAGATTGATAGATATTTAACAGATCAGGGTTTTCAGCGGAGTCCATCAGATTCAAATTTGTATATTAAACATGTAGGTGACACTATATTGTTTATAGTTGTCTATGTGGATGATCTAATCATTACTGGCAGTTCAGAACATTTGATCACTGAAATCAAACAAGATTTATGTCATACCTTTGATATGACAGATTTGGGACTCTTGCACTATTGCCTCGGAATTGAGGTTTGGCAGACTGAGCACAGTATCTTTATCTCTCAGTCCAAGTATGCCAGAAATCTTGTGGACAAGTTCAGAATGCAGGATTGTAAATCTACTCCCACTCTGATGGAACCCGGGCTTAAATTGTCAGCTCAGTCCACTTCACCTGCTGTGGATGAATCTTTGTTTAGATAGCTAGTTTGCCATCTCATTTATCTTACTATCACTAGACCTGACATCAGTTTTGCAGTAAGCTACATATCCCGGTTTATGACAGCTCCCAAGGCTGATCATTGGACAGTTGCAAAGCGTGTCCTGTGCTATGTAAGTGGTACTTCTGATTATGGCCTCCTGTACACTCGGAGTCTTGATCCTACACTATGTGGCTACACAGATTCAGATTGGGCCGGCTCTGTTGATGATTGTAAGTCTACCGTTGGATATGTGTTTAATTTAGGATCTGGTGCTGTCACGTGGACTAGTAAGAAGCAACAGGCGGTGGCTCTGTCTTCGACTGAAGCAGAGTATTGGGGAGCTGTTAAGGTAGCTTGTGAGGCAGTTTGGCTTCGGCGGATGCTTGCAGATATGCATATGCCTCAATCAAGACTGACTCCTATATTCTGTGATAATCAGGTAGTGCTCAAACTGGCAAAGAATCCGGTCTTCCATGAACGAACCAAGCATGTCGAAACACATTGTTATTACATTTGTTAGCTGGTTGAAGACAAATCTATTCAGTTGCTGTATGTTCCTACTTTAGAGCAGTCTGCTGATAGCTTCACCAAGTCTCTCGGTTCTGATAAATTTGTCAAATTCAGGGAGGCTATTGGTGTTACTGATAGATTGAGCATTATGGGAGGGTATTAGAATATTTCTAATATTATATTGTTTCCTTAATGCTCTCTGCGATTCTTTTGCAATCTATCGTTAGATAGTTGCCATTTTGTTGTATCTTCGATATTGTATATATGAGCTTCGTGCTCTTTGTAAAATGTATTCAATACAAAATATTCTAATTGCAATATTTATAACGAGTCTCTCGATCAATAATGGAGCATTTTTGGGAACTGAATACGACATCCAACTGAGGAGAATTTCTCATGATCTGACTCACAGAGAGCAGATTGAGAGCCATACCAGGAACGTAGCATACATTGAGAAAGATGAGCTGACACCCACCAGACTGTATCTGAACATTGCCTCTGCCAATAATTTTGAACTCTTCTCCACTGCCAAATACAACTGAATCACTGTAGGGATAGAAGTCCGTAAACCAGTCACGCCTATGAGAAAAATGACGTGAAGCACCAGAATCGATATACCAAGCAGATGACCGGGCTAAATCAGAAGGGTTTTTAGCCATAAAAGCATAAAGGGCAGACTCCTTTTTCTTAGAATGTTCAGCAACATATGCCTGTTGATTTGACTCTCCCAGCTTCTTTTGTTCGGAAGCGAGCCGTTGACGACAATCTTTCTTCATGTGACCGTACTTATGACAGTAATGACACTGAACACTCTTCTGTTGAGAGTTGCCTGAGAATTGATATGAATTGCCTTGTTGTGATGACTGAGAAGGCTGGGATTTAGCTGCAATGGCTTGTTCTGATGAGGATGAGGAAGCACGACTACCAAACTGCTGCTTCTAGCGATCTTGCTGGAGAAGTTTGGTGCATAACTCTGGGAATTTCAGATCAACATTAGTTGAGGTAATGTTGAGAGTCTCTATGAAATGCTCATAAGATGTAGGTAGGCTTTTTAGTGTAATAACTACCATATCTTCTTCCTCCATCTTCCAACCGATGGCTTCAAGCTAATCACGAATGTCCTTAATCTTCGTGAGATGTTCCTGTAAGGACATATGTTCATCCATCATAATGGAGAACAACTGATTCTTCAGAAAGAACGCGCGACTCTTGTCGAATGTCTCATGCAACTCCTTCAAGTATTTCCAGATGTCTGCAGCAGACTTGCCAGAAGGAATCTGAGGCAACTGATCATCTGTGATAGAGAGCTTGAGAAGCATAACAACTTCTTGATTCTGATTATCGAATTTATCCTGATCTGCTTGAACGGAGGTCGGACGGGTCTCTATGCCTAGAACAAGCTCATCCAGACGACAGTACTCGAAGATGGTCAACATTCGCTGCATCCAAGTGTTATAATTGCTGCCATTAAACCGTTGATTGTTTTCTAGCATCAGGTTGGTCAAAGACGCCATCAGAAACAATTTTCAAGAGCAGAATTTAATAGGCACGGATTCCAAGACAGATTTCTGGCTGACCCAAAAAAAACAATAAGTTCTCGGAAAAGCTGACAAAAAACCCAGAAGGAATTTGAGGTCAAAAGTCAAATTCGTTGGCTTGAAAATCGAGACACGGAAAACAAGGTACCCAGAAAATTTTAACAAAGACCTAGATAGAAACGCGAAAAACCCACCACGAAAATGTATTCGAAAAAAATTTCTGGTCCTGAAAATTAGGGTTTCTGCAAAACAAACGGCTCTGGTTTCGAAATACCACAACGGGAGCCAAGAAAAAAAATGCAAAGGTGTGAATAGTTGCAGGTCGGAAGAAAACCAGGTCGTGAGAGCTTCTGCAATGTTTTGTGAGCCTCTGGTGTCGTCAGTTCATCCACGATCGCCACAAATCGTGGACGAACACACAGTCATGGACGAAGCCGCACTAGTCATGCCAGTTGTGTGCAAAGGTCGTGTGCAAAGCCCTAGCTGCACCAGTCGCGTGTGGACACAGGCCGCGCACGAAGTCTCACCAGTTGCGTGCAGGGTTAAAGCTCTAGTCGGCTCTAATGTGAAGGTTTCACGAGTGAATGAAGACGGGAGAAAGCTTCAGCAGTCTCGACCCAGGAAAAAAACGTGAATAGAATCGCGATTTTCAAGCAACGTGAACAGACTCACGATTTCGAGCAACTTGGCTCTGATACCATAAAATAATTTGAAAAGATTATATTGTATTGAATGAATTGAATCTTTACAAACGAGCTAGAAGCTCCTATATACAACATCGAAGTTTACACAAATAGCAACTATCTAAAAACAATGACAGAGAGCATTTAAGAAAACTATAGAGCATTAAGGAAACTATTCTAATACTTGCAACACACTTCCTAGCACTACAAGTTCTAGTTCAACAAAAAATGGACTTGAGATGCATGTTTGTTTTAGTGAGTGGATGGACTCAAGCTTCTCAAATCAAATAGATGGCATGAGAGTGGCAGAGTACATGTATTCTACCAATTTTTGGGAAGCAATTGAAAAAGTGGCACAATTTTCAAAGCCTCTAGTAAAAATCTTGAGACTAGTGGATTTGGATGAATCCCTTATGGGATATTTGTATGAGGTCATGGATAGGGCCAAGGAGGTGACAAAGGGTAGGTTGGAAAATGACATGATGAGGTATATGTCGTTATGGGACATAAATGATGGGAGATGGGATGGACAGATGCTCTCTCCTCTTTATGCTATAGGATACTTCTTCAATCCATCATTGTTCTACAAAACATAATTTAGAGAGATTGATGTTGAGATGTCATGAACCATAATTGATGTATGTACAATCTTCCTTTAAAGATGTACAAATATTTTATTTCTTTAAATACATATATATTTGTTCAATTATTGTGAATACAGTCTTAAACAAGATTATCAATGTATTGTAAATATTAATTGATATACGATTAAATATTGTTGTTAGGAATAACAATAATTAGTCAATTAATAGTTAATCTTACTAATCATTGTATTAATTAATAATATATATATATATACATATATATATATATAGGAATAGAATAAATCATTATTATTAATCAATGTATAATTAATATTAAAGTAATATACATCATTAATCAATTAATAATTAATCATTATAATTCAGTAATATAATTAATTAATATTATTATATACATCATTACTAATAATAATCCATATTAATATTAATACTAGATGACACAACATAATCCATATTAATAAGGAATCGGCAACATGATAAATTCATACTAATTGATATATTAATACTACTGACAGATGTAATATAATTTGGTAAGAATAATATTGCATTCTAAGTCAATGACAACTATGGCGTTGCCTTCAAATGTTGCCAAACTTACACCTCAACGAGTATGCTTATTGATCGCTTCCGGGTTGAAGGGATGCGTTGATCAAACACGTTGTTTCCCCTCCTCACAAGCACGGTAAACATATAAATACAAGAGCAAAAAGGGGATGAAAGACATGACAGAAGTTTGAGAATAATAAACATCCAACATATGGATTAAATAATGAAAAAGACATTGAAATTATTGGTAGTTTAAGAAAGACCAGAGAGGTATGTAACGTGAATTCCCTGCCTGGCAATTTTGAACATATATAATTAGATTGTATATATCTCAGAATATGAGATACCATATTCTGAGATATCCTCTTAAAAATCATATTGATATGGAATAGGAAGCTTACCAGATTATAGTTGTGATCAATCATAAGCGTTTGGGAATATTACTGGCAATACATTATGTAATATAGCTAATAACAACCCTGATGAGTTTGTAATCTCTGATTGCGCTAACACTCATAGTGGATAGGGAGTTTGTAAAGGGGAAAGGAGTAATTCGGTCACATTGAGGCAAAGAGTCCCAAAACAGGTAAGAACCATGAGGGAGCCTCTTGTAGACTGTTTCCATACCTGAGAACAGTAATTCTACCATCTACTATGAGAATTAGGCAAATAGGGAATACAATCTCATTCGGAGATTAGTATTAGCATTACGTATTGTCTTGGATTCTTTTCATTAAATCATGATACTAATAGGATTGGACATTTGATTAAATGTTAACTGAAAGGATATATTTAGCACAAGTTAAACTTTTTAGTTATTATATCTTCTTAACCCAATCTTAATTTCTACCCCATGTGCCTCTCTAGATTATTACTGAAAGCAGTCTAGAAAGGGTCATTACAATTGGTATCAGTGTGTAATCCTTCCATCCTACAGGGAAGGTTGATGCAAACGTTTGAAAGAAAAGGAAATAAAAGCAAGATGAATGAACAAATAGCAAATGAGACGAGGGCATTCATGGAACAAAAAATTCAAACCAACAAGCACTTCTCCAAGCATTAGAAAATATGGGGAATCAATTGATAGTCTCAAAAATATGAGGGCGGGATATAAGTTCAAATCACTTGGAGAAACACAATGGGTCCTCATCCTCCAGGGTACCCAAACCCCCTTTTCTGCCTAGAGAAGAGATATTGAGGGGAGAAGAAGGAATTGACAATACACCAATACCACAGTGGATATTGCTAGAGCCTATGCTAGCTTGGAGCCAAAAATCCAAGAACTTATAATATTTAGGGAGTTTTGTTAGGGCCAAAAACAAGAAACACCAAAGAGGGCAAGGTTAAACCCAAATAAGGATTTAAAACACAAAGTGAACGAAGTAACCCTTCCAAATTTTGATGGGTCCGGAAAAATCACAGCGTACAGTTGGTTGCAAAAATTAAACACTTACCTTACCCTTAGCCTGATGACAAAGGGGGATGCACTTCAATTTGCTATCCTCCACTTAGAAGGCATAACACACGAATGGTGGTGCCATGGAATCCACACCCAGGGCCATCAAAACGTCACCTCCTATGAAGCATTTGCACATAGGCTTATTAAAAGATTTGATAGAAGACACACTCAAGAGGATTTTAAAAGGTTGACCCAAATTAAGCGATAAGAGATAGTTGAGAGTATATTGTTGAATTCTAGAAAATCTCAGTTTGAGTGATAGGAGTAGATGATCACCGACTTACCTACCTATTCACGGAGGGACTAAAAGACTCACTGAAAGGGTTATTAAGTGCCCTTAAACCCTCATCTCTTGAGGATGCTTTTGAGATAGCACTAAGATTAGAGGTCTCATCAAACAATAGAACCCTAATCAACCATACCAAACCATTCCACAAAAGAGAGGAATTCCATGAAAAGGATGAATTCCATAAAAAATCCCCTAGTGAAAAAGAAAAGGAGAGATTAAAAAGGAAGAATAAATGCTACATATGCAAAGGTCCATGGGAATGAGGGCATATTTGTAACAGAAAGGAATATTTTCGAAGAAAGAACACATGCTTTAGATGCAAAGAGGAATGGGAACCATGGCATAAATGTGAAAAGAGGGGAAGAGCCCAAAATATAGAAGTTACCTCCGACGAAGAACATGAAGAAAACACAAGCAAGAAAGCGAGACAAGAAGAGGAAGATGAAGAATATGGGGTGATAGCCACCTTCACACAATCAACAAAGCACAAAGTATTAAGAATTAGAAGCACCATCCAAGGACAAAAAATCATATCTCTAATCAATAGTGGAGCCTCCCATAATTTTATTAATGAAAAGCTTGTAGCAAAAATTGGACTGAAGACCAAGAGCTTTAAAGGGTTTACGACAGCCCAAGCCACAGGACCCTTGGTTAGATGCTTGAAATAATTCCACAACAAGAGTTCATGTTGGGAAACATTTTGTTAAAGTTGACTTACATGTTGTACCACTAAACAATGATATAATCTTAGGAGCACGATGGATTTATTCCTAAGGGTGTTTTAAATTTGATCTTCCCAACTTGAGGATCTAATTATTGTATGCGGGTTAGGAGATAACATTAGAAGGAATCCCTTGTGGGTCCCCCTAGTTAGTTTCATCTAAAACAATTGAAATAATTTTTAGGCATGGACGAGGAGAGTGGGCTGCCCAGTGCCTAGTCTTGGACAATTCCACTCCAAAAGGGTTAGCTATTCACATTGACATTCAACCCATCATCAAAAGGCATAAAAAGGTATTTGATGTCAATCCTCCTAGTTTACCACCAAAAAGAGGATTCAAACACATCATAGAGCTAGAAAACGGGGCAAAACCAATGATTGCTACCCCTTATAGACACCTGCAAAAGTATAAAGATGAAATTGAAAAAAACAATAAAATAACTCCTAGAAATGGGACACATGCAACCTAGCTCAAGTCCCTTTGCATCATCAGTGGGACTTGTCAAAAAGAAAGATGGAACGGTGCGAATGTGTATAGACTACAAAGCATTAAACAAGAAAACTATAAAGAATCGCTACCCCATTCCGAGAGTAGATGAACTTATTGATGAACTTCACGGGGCTAAGTATTTCTCAAAAATTGATTTAAATTCAGGATATCATCAAATAAGGATGAGAGAAGGACATGCACCTAAAACAACTTTCAGATGTCACTATGGGCATTCCGAGTTCCTAGTTTTACCATTTGGCCTTACTAACGTCCCTGCCACTTTCCATTGACGTATGAATCATATCTTTCATAAACAGTTAAGAAAATTCTTATTGATATTCTTTGACAACATCCTCATTTATAGCAAAACATGGAAATAACACCTTCAACACATTGAAGAAGTCCCGAGTATCCTAGAATTTGAATCATTGTTTGCTGAAGCTTCCAAATGTGAGTTCGGCTTTGAAGAAATCCTATACTTAGGCCATAAAATAAATGCAGAGGGAGTACGTGTGTATGAAGAGAAGATTAAGGCAATCAAAAAATGACCAAAACCTAAAACTCTACACAATTGAGAGGTTTTGTGGGACTATGTAGCTACTATAGACGTTTTGTTAAGGGATTCTCTTAAATCTGCCCCACTAACGGATTTAACAAAAAATGGAGCTTTTGGATGGAATGGAACAACACAAGAAGCCTTTGAAAGGTTAAAAGTAGCAATGAGTTCATGCCCAGTCCTGGCTATTCCAGATTTTTCACAACCTTTTGAGTTACAATGTGATGCTTCAAGAGAAGGAATTGGAGCAGTACTCATGCAGAACAAACACCCTATCGCTTTCGAAAGCCGCAAGCTAACAGAAAGTGAGTGCATTACTCTATTTATGATAAGGCAATGCTAGCAATTATGCATGCCTTAGCCAAGTTTAGACAATATTTGGTATGTGGAAAATTTAATATTAAAATTGATCATAATAGCCTAAGATTCCTTATGAATCAAAAAGATTTCAACGGTTGTCAACAGAAATGGGTAAGCAAGATCCAAGCTTACAACTTTGATATTGAGTACGTCAAGGGTACTAATAATGTGGTAACAGATGCGTTGTCTCGATGATGCCACGTAAACACACTAACAAGTATCACTGGAGATTGGAAAAATGACATTATTGCAGAATACACTAAAGACCCACAAACCAATGAGATCATGGAAGGGAAGATGCCGAGTGATGAATATAAGATAGTTGAGGAACTTATTCTAAACAAGGGAAGGATATTCCTTTCATCAAACTCCAAGGTTAAAGGAAGAATTACGGAGTACCATGACAGCCCTTTATTAGGACACTTGGGATTTTATAAGACTTACAAGCAGATAAGGGAAAGGTACTCTTGGAAAGGTCTCAGGAAGGATATTATGAAGTATGTCCAAGAATGTATGATTTGTCAGAAGAACAAGGCTGAACAAAATCACCCAGCCAATTTATTGCAGCCATTACTCATTCGAAATCAAAGGTGGGAAAATATTTCAATGGATTTCATCACAGGGTTACAAAAGGTACGAGAGAAAGATTGCATCTTTGTAGTGGTGGATAGGCTGACCAAATATGCACATTTCTTTGCAATATCCACTCACTATAAGGCACCCCAAATAGCCAAGATATTTTTCAAAGAGGTTTCTAAGTTGCATGGATTGCCAAAGAACATTATTAGTGACATGGATAGCAAGTTTCTCAGCCTATTTGACAAGAACTCTTCTAGTTAGTAGGAATTGATTTGACTCCTAGCACAAGTTACCATCCTTAGACAGATGGGCAAACTGAAGTTGTTAACAAATGGATAGAGGGATATCTCAGGAATTATGTTATACGACAACAGAGCGCATGGATCAAATGTTTATATTAGGGGAGTATTGTTACAATACCAACCATCCCATGTTTATTGGGATGAGTCCATTTAAGGCATTAAATGGATACGAGGCCACCACATTCGGAGATTTGATCACTCAAGAAAGCTAGGTACCAAGAGCCAAGGATTTCATCCAACAAAGCATCGATATTATGAACACTCTCAAGGACAATCTCCACCATGCTCAAAACCAACAAAAGATATATGCTGATCGGAAGCACACAGAAAGTTTGTTCGAGGTTGGTGATCTAGTAGTCTTGACTACAACCCTACATGCAATCCTCACTTAAGGTAAGCGGAGCAGAAAAACTGAAGCCACAATTCTATGGACCATACAAGCTCTTAAGGAGGATAGGTGAAGCTGCCTATGAGAAAGAACTACCTGAGAATAGCAGGATTCATAGCATTTTTAATATATCCAAACTTAAGAAAGTCCTTGGGCAACAAGTCAGTCCTTGTGTCGAATTGCTGCCACTAGATGATGAAGGAAAACTTATCTTGGAACTTGAAGTTATCCTTGATAAGTGTGAGAAGAGACTGGGGATTAGGACTATTTTAGAATACTTAGTAAAATGGAAAAGTCTACTAAAGGAAGATGCTGCTTGGGTGGGAGAAGAGATTGTTTCTCATCCAAAATTGCTCGAGGACAAGCAAAATTGGGAGGGGTGGACTGTCACAAACCATAATTGTTGTATGTACAATCTTCCTTTAAAGATGTACAAATATTTTATTTCTTTAAATGCATATATATTTATTCAATTGTAGTGAATAGAGTCTTAAATAAGATTGTCTTAAATAAGATTATCAGTGTATTATAAATATTAATTGATATACGATTAACACTATTGTTAGGAATAACAATAATTAATCAATTAATAGTTAATTTTACTAATCATTGTAATTAATTAACTATATATATATATATATATCGAATAAATCAATATTATTATTAATGCAATATACTATAATGTCCCTTCTTATTTTCCTTATGTAATTTCCTGCAAAACCGATGTTAGTAGAAAATATTAAACAATATTTACACGACTCTTACCCTATTCTAAGTTAGTAAGGGGGTTTGATTTTTAGGGGCTGCCTCTAGGTCGGGCTTCACAGAATTCTCGATTCTCGGCTTGAGGGATATAAGATCCACTCTAAGCAGTCGGGCTATCGGCACGTCTTTCCATAGAGCACTGCCCATAAGAATGTCTTGGAAGCAATAAATGCCCTCCAAGCCTACACATATGCATATGACTGGTATCATTATATATATGCTGCCTACATGAGATTATAACAATCTCGAGACTAGGGAAACTATAACAATTTCCTCTAGCCCCCTCCAGATATAGGAATCCATCTCTAATGAATATAAGATTCATTCTATATGGTATCCATATCATCATCTTTAGTGAACATATAAATGTACAAACATTAATGTTGATTATAAAATCATAGTTTTAGATTTATCCGTAAAAGAAATCCAGAATTACCCAAGAATGCATTAATTAAGAATCACATAATATATATATTAATATCTATATAAATGATAATAGAAATATTCATATATATATATATATATATTATATATATATAATAATCAATAAAGAATTTTATTCATATTAAATGACATACCGAAATATCGAATTCCTTGCTGAATGCCTTTTATGTTTTACTGAGTGTATATTTGCTGAGACAAGATATATGTAATATTAACTGATTTAGAATAGTTGACTGTGCTGACTTATCAATAGTTGAATGTGCTGACTGTTTACTTGATGTATGTTTATTGGCTGTTTCAAATCTCTATTTTTTAAAGATTGCCATTGGATCATATTCCTTGCCTTTTTCCTTTGTTGAGCCTCTCCTTATCTTCCCGCATGGGTTGGGAGAGGTCGCGACTTCCCAAGTCTGTGACTCTTTTAGTCGCTATTTATATAGTTTCACTTAACCTTTATTATATGTATTATTTATATTTTTTTATATAATATTTGATAATTATATATTTCAGAATCAGTTTAATATAAGATTTGTTATTAATATTGATATATTTATATCTGATATATATTATTATATTAATAATATATAATTTATATTTTCATTTATACTTAATTTCATGTTATTATTTATTTACTATTCATTATTATATATAAATAATATATTAATACTATATTATTGTCAATTAATACTATATTAATATTATTATATTAATAATCTTTTATTTGGTTATTAATAATATATATTAATATTATATATTATATTTAATAATGAATTATATTGTATAAATGATTTAATATATTTTATTGTAATATTATATTATATTATACTTTATCTATTAATATATTATATCCTTAAATTATATTATAATTTATTATTTATTCTTTTCCCAAGATATTCTTTTTATTTATTTATTATTAAATTCTATTCTCGAAGTGGGGACATTACATATACATCATTAATCAATTAATAATTAATCATTATAATTCTTTAATATAATTATATACATCAATACTAATAATAATCCATATTAATATTAATACTAGATGATACAACATAATCCATATTAATAAGGAATCGATGACATGATAAATCCATACTAATCGATATATTAATACTATTGACGGATGTAATATAATTTTGTAAGACTAATACTATATTTGAAGTCAATGACAACTATGGCGTCAACTTCAAATGTCACCAAACTTACACCTTAGCGAGTATGCTTATTGATCGCTTTCGGGTTGAAGGGATGTGTTGATCAAACACGTTGTTTCCCCTCCTCACATGCACGGTAAACATATAAATACAAGAGCAAAAAGGGGATGAAAGGCATGACAAAAATTCGAGAATAATAAACATCTAGCATATGGATTAAATAAGGAAAAAGACATTGAAATTATCTGCAGTTTAAGAAAGATTGTTAAGGTTTTAGGATCATTGCAAATGTAAAAGCACTATCTAATTGTATGTGTTTTCCAAATGCAACAATCTCTTGCATTTATATTGAGAAAGAGCCAAGAAGAGACATGTTCCTTCATGGGACATGTCTATTCATTATTATGTAATTAATATAATGACAATTATGATTATATATATACATACATATATATATATACACACACACACATATATATATAATATCTTGAGTATTATATTAATTTCTCTAATATTTACATAATAATAATATTTATATATATATATATATATATTTAAGTATATATACATCTCATATATACTATATATATATATATATATATATCTTCACTAGTATTGACTCATAGTGTTTATCCGACTGAAGCTACAAAACATCAACACTCCCTCTTAGTTAGGGAAGATAAAATCCATAAATCTAAAAGAGCAACACAACGTTAATTGTGAAATTTTATTTTAATATCACATTACTGTGATGTCAGAGACATGGATTGACTAGGAATATCAAGTCTCATGATATTCACCATAACTCATAGATTTATAAATATCATCTCATGATATTGGGAGTATTTGTCACAGAATATCAAGTTGCAAGATATTCTCCAAATACTCAGAGTAATGGCCTACCAACATCAAGTCACATGATGTCCAAGTACTCAAAAATTTACAAAGATATCATCTCATGATATCGGGAGCATTGGCCTGAAGAATATCAAGTCGCATGATATTCACCAAGTGCTCAGAGTAATGGCCTACCAACATCAAGTTGCATGATGTCCACCAAATACTAAACAAAATTATAAAGATATCATCTCATGATATCAGTGGTGCAGGAGCACCCTTCTAAGGGCTCCCACCATCACCAAATTTTGTTGTGTTAGTTAGCCTAATGAAGGCTTGTAATTAGAATAAGAGTTTTAAAACTCATTTGGTGTGTGTAGGCCTAGGTGAGGTCCTAGAGTCATAGTTGAGTCTTCCAATTCTGATTGTACAGTGACTCAGGGCATGATGTCATCTTGAGATCACTTCTTGTTTAGATTGGTCAAAGTCTTAAAATAGGGGTTTGGGAAGTTTTGGCACAAGTGTGCCTTATAATAGACCTAAGAATGGTCTTAGGAGGTAGTGAGAGCAAAAGTTGCTCGAGCAAGGAAAAGTTGCTCAAAAAGTTGCTAGCAACTTTTCCTAATGAAGGTCTAAACCTTACCAAAGCGGCTCTAAGCCCTAACCCAGCTCTAATCCCGAGGAGGAGACTATATATGACTTGAAAAACCCTAATTCAAGGGTTGGCATTCATTGTGTATGGCCTGGAGTTGGAAAAACCTCACTTTGACTGTTAAACGTGTGTGCCAGTCAAGATTTATGGCATGATATGTTGAGTTAATGGATTGCACATAATATCTTTGACATTGTACATTTGTTTGGTTGTATTTACTTTCATTTGTGTGTGATTAGAGTAATTTCTTTGTTCATTTGTGTGTATAAAAGTTTTTGTTTTGAATTTGCCAGTCCCCTGTCCAGTTTGAAGGGGTTTGTAATGTAGGGCCTGTAACTCCTATTCCCACCGTGGAAACACCATGGGTCTTTGGGATATGGTAGTACAGACCCTAACCTGTACATACATGCAAGCAGGGCCCTGGATCGCACGTGCAAGCTATTTATTGACCAAACCCTAGGCGAGACTAAGCAGTGCCCGGCTAGGTATGGTCAGACTTTGAGAAGCTCTAGAGGCCAAGGGAGAGAGTTTCAAGACAAGCCCTTTTGAGGAAGTCAAGAGGCATGTGTGAAGGTTCACTGATGTGAAGGAGAGAGTTCTACCAATTCATTAGAGGTGTTTATGCAGATAGACAAGCCCTGTGACACAGAGAAGCCTAAAAAGCCCTAGAAACCCTCATTTCTAGTGGAGGCACTGTACGGACAGTTGAAGCCCCAAAACCCTAAAAATCCTTGAGGGTTGGGAAATTGAATAGAGGTTCTTTTGGAACTCTAGCCTTGAATCTATGGAAGAAGTGGGTCAAAAGCCCTAAAAACCCGGAGAGGCCTAATAGGGGCTCTTTCTAGTAGCCCTGTTTTGTGAAGAAACTTTGAAATCGGGTATCAACCCATCTTCACCAACACTTTGAAGATGCTTTATTTGATGCAAAAACACCTTGGAAGTCAACATTTCTCTTGTCAGAGCCTGTGGAGTTGATTAAGCCTTAAAACCCCTTATTGGTCTATGTAAGGGAATGGAGCTAGGAAGAGTGCAAACATGCTAGGAAGAAGGAGAGTTTATACTTGGTGGATAGATTGGGCTAGGTCAGGGGATCCTAGAGTGAATAGGAGTCCTATAGACCATAAGGTGTGTAAAGAGCACATTGAGATCCAAGACAAGGATCAGAGAGCATAGACTAGCTAGTCTATCCCATTCTCCCCATCAAATTGGTATCAGAGCCTATAAGGCTTGGGAAGTGGATAGTTGGAAAGTGAATGTTTCAACCTCCAGAGGAATCAGTTGGATCATCTCAGAAGCAGAAGATGGTGACAAATGTAGAGCTAGCCAAAACGGTAGAAGATCAGGAGGAAGCCAATAGACTCCTGCAAGAAAGATTGTATTAGATGGAACAACTCTTGGATGATGTCCAAGCAAAGGCAGATAAAGTGAAAGATAGAATGGAGGAGCAGGATGTTAAGGAAAAAGGGGTGACTATAGATGATGACGTGCCTACACCTGATCCTCCTACTCAAGATGAGTAGTTCTTGAAGGCACTAAAGGCCATCACTAGCAAGGCACTTGAAGGTGTTCCACTTCTTATTGGTAGGATGGACACCGAGCTTGCAATGCAATGGATAGAGGGTATGGAGAATCACTTCGAGTGTGAAGGGATCTCCGAGGCACAAAAGGTCAAAGTGGCCAAAGCAAGATTGAGAGGCCAAGCTCTAATTTGGTGGAACTATCTCCAAGAAGAAAGGGAGAAAGAGGGAAAGAACCCTATTGCCAATTGGAAAGCCATGGTAAACAAAGTGAAGGAAGCATACTTGCCTGCAGATTATGAAATCCAGTAGCATAGAAGAAGGTTGAACCTCAAGCAAAAAGAGATGGATGTAGCCACCTATACCGAAGAGTTCCACAAGTTGAGTCTAAGGTCCAAGGTGAAAGAGGAGGAGAGCATCAAGGTGGCAAGGTATTTAAGTGGACTGAGATGGAGTATAGCAGAGGAGATGAATCTGTTTACGCCTACCACAGTCCTTGGATGTCAGCACATGGTACAAAAGCTAGAAGATAAACAGAGAAAGAAGCAGGAACCTAACTCCAAAAACATAGGCAGAGGTAGGGACTCTAGAGGGGGTCAAAGAGGAGGTTCTAGTGGCAGAGGAGGTGACTCCAGAAGCCAAGGCGAGAGCAGACTCCTAGAGTAGGTTGCAGAGATCAGTTCAAGAGGAACATTTAGTAGAGGAAGAGGATCTCAGGGTGGCAGAGGAAGAAGTACAGGAAGAAGTAGCTCCTACTTTGCCACAATGAAGTGTTATCAATGTGGACAGCTTGGACACCCTGCCTATAGGTGTCCTGACAAACCTACAAGCTCTAGTGGTGAAAAGAGGGTAGCCTATACCCAAGAAGATGGCAGTAGTTCATGTACTAATGAAGTAAGCAAGCTAGAATCAGAAATGGGGGAGGACTTGATGTTTAGGAGGGTACTAATAAGACAACCTAACCAAGGAGAACCCAAGCAAAGAAGAGCTCTATTTAGAGTGAGGTGCAAAATCCAAGGCAAGGTGTGTAAGGTGATAGTTGATTCAGGATCAACTGACAACATCATATCAGATGAAGCTGCAAAGAAGTTAAAACTTATGAAAATTCCCCATGCAAATCCTTACAAGGTGACTTGGTTGAATCAGGAGCAGAGTGTATTGGTGAATGAGAAGACATGGGTGGAGTTTTCCATTGGAGGATATAGGGACAAGGTTCTTTGTGATGTCCTTCCCATGGATGCCTGCCATCTCCTATTGGGGAGACCCTGGCAATTTGACAGGAAAGTGCTCTATGATGGAGAAGAGAACTCCATTTCATTCAAGAAGGATGGTAAGACATTCAAGATTCAGTCTCTGACAGAGAATGATGAAGGAGCCTCAAGGACACCTAGTGTGTTGCTTAGCAGTGGGAAGGAATTCCTACACTTTATACATGATGTTGAAACAAAGGGATGTGCCATTATGGTGAAACCAAAAGAGGATGAACATAAGTTGTAGGCAGAGACACCTATAGAGGTGAAACAAATGCTAGAAGAGTTCAAGGACATTGTGAGTGATGGAGCACTTGCTACACTTCCACCAAGAATGGCTATAAGTCATCAAATAGACTTTGTACCCGGTGCATCTCTGCCTAACAGAGCAGCCTACAAGCTTACCCCTGATCAAAACAAAGAAGTAGCAAGGCAAGTGCAAGAGTTATTGGATCAAGGACTGATCAAGAAAAGTATTAGTCCATGTGCAGTTCCGGTGGTGTTGGCATCCAAGAAGGGAGGCAAATGGAGACTTTGCACTGACTCAAGGGCCATCAACAAGATCACTATCAGGTATAGGTTCCCAATTCCAAGAATAGAAGACTTGATGGATTGTTTAGGGGGTGCTATGTATTTTACAAAGTTGGATCTCAAGAGTGGGTATCACCAAATAAGGATTAAGGAGGGTGATGAGTGGAAGATCGCTTTTAAAACCACAGATGGGTTATATGAATGGCTTGTGATGCCATTTGGGCTTACCAATGCCCCAAGCACCTTCATGAGGTTGATGAATGAGGTCTTGAAGGACTTGACAGGCAGATTTGTGGTGGTGTATCTAGATGACATACTCATCTATAGCAAAACTAAAGCAGAGCACCTTGAGCACTTAAGGTTAGTCTTGAAGAGGCTACATGAAGAACAATTGGCTATTAACCTTGAGAAATGTGAGTTCATGCAACAAGAACTAGTTTACTTGGGATTTGTGGTGTCCAAGGGCACTTTGAAAATGGACCCAAGCAAGGTGGAGGCAATCTTGAATTGGCGTGCCCCTAAAATAGGGACTGAAGTTAGAAGTTTCCTTGGGCCGGCCCAATTCTATAGGAAATTTGTGAGAAATTTCAGTGGTATATGTGCTCCAGTGCTTGACACCATCAAGGGAGGACTTAAAACTAAGTTCAAATGGACTGAGGCAGCTGATAAGGCATTCCAAACCTTGAAGCAAGAGGTAGCTACCAAACCTATCTTACTCTTACCAACTTTTGACAAATTGTTCACCATTGAATGTGATGCAAGTGGTGTTGCAGTATGGGGTGTATTGAGCCAAGAGGGAAGGCCTGTAGCATTTTTCAGTGAGAAACTCAATGAAGCAAAGAAGAGGTATTCGGCCTATGACCTAGAACTATATGCATTAGTACAATCCCTCAAGAAGTGGAGGCATTACCTCCTACCCAAAGAATTTGTGGTGTTCACAGAGAATCAGGCCTTGAGCTATATTAATACTCAAGATAAGCTTAGCAATAGGCACATCATCTATTATGATCTGTTTCAGCCATCACAAGATGTCTATCACAATAGAAGATGCCATCTATTATGATCTGTTTCAGCCATCACAAGATGTCTATCACAATAGAAGATCAAGTTATTGTAAGATCGTCACCTTCCAATAACTTTTGCAAATACAAGTGATAAGCATTTGGAAGTCGTCACTTCCTCATGATTTACACAGGGGGTAGGCCCATTAAAAACATTCATGATTCATTAGTATAATAATCAATTATATCAAGTTTACCTCAGAAGTGTTTCACCTTCAATAGTGAACTCCCTCTCAATCAAGATTGTCACACGTTGAATGAACCATCTGCTCCCTCTGAAGCTCAAGTTTATCAACTTCTTGACCTCTTTTGAAATGTCAGACTCCCTTTGCATCTAGTCTCAATCATCAATTCGTTTGCAAGCATCAAGTTCTTTCTCCCTTGAATGCAATTATCTTGTGCGTCTGTCTTGAAGGTATGTCAGAGAGAGATTACAAATAGCTCACTAAACTATCTCGACCAGAAATACCAATGATAGAAGCATAGAAGATTTTAATAACCAATAGTATAGCATGAATTAAAAAACTCAAAAATTATGTGCATTAATAAAATGTGAAATATATATCTTTTATAAATTTCAAGTATTTCATTTTGTAATGTGAGCCCATATAGAAAATATCATGCAAATTCACAAAATGATGTCGCTGTTCTTGAACATTACCATAATTCTTCATATGACCTATCACGAGTATCCAAAGGTTCTATACAATATGACCACCTTCAATATGATCGGATCTCCCTTCAAGTTGTTAGGCTTTTAAAGAAGGAACCTCACTCTTTTACAGATTTTTGCATAGACCCGTACACAGTTGGTCATAACTTTGAACCTTACATTTTCTCTCCAATTGCTCAGGTGAGATTATTCTAAATTTGTTTATCACAAACATATCCAAAATTTGGCAAAATCCAACGGTGCATTTGTGAGATATGGTCCTCGTACTGAGACTGTATTTTCTGAGACAGTCACACATTCACCATCAACAAACTACTCTCTTACATTTGCAATTTGGCTTTGATACCATGTTAAGGTTTTAGGATCATTTCAAATGTAATAGCACTATCTAATTGTATGTGTTTTCCAAATGCAACAATCTCTTGCCTTTATATTGAGAAAGAGCCAAGAAGAGACATGTCCCTTCATGGGACATGTCTATTCATTATTATGTAATTAATATAATGACAATTATGATTATATATAGACACACACACACACACACACATATATATAAAATATCTCGAGTATTATATTAATTTCTCTAATATTTACATAATAATATTTATATATATGTATATATATTTAAGTATATATATACATCTCATATATATATATATATATATATATATATATATATATATATATATCTTCACTAGTATTGACTCATAGTGTTTATCCAACTGAAGCTACAAAACATCAACAAAGACCAAAGAGGTATGTAACGTTAACTCCCTCCCTGACAATTTTGAACATATATAATTAGACTGTATATATCTCAGAATATGAGATATCCTCTTAAAAGTTATATTGATATGTTATAGGAAGCTTACCGGATTATAGTTGTGATCAATCATAAGTTTTTGGGAATATTAATGGCAATACATTATGTAATATAGCTAATAAAAACCTTGATGAGTTTGTAATCTCTGATTGGGCTAACACTCCTAGTGGATAGGGAGTTTGTAAAGGGGAAAGGAGTAATTCGGTCACGTTGAGGCAAAGAGTCCCAAAACGGGTAAGAACCATGAGGGAGCCTCTTGTAGACTGTTTCCATACTTGAGAACAGTAATTCTACCATCTACTATGAGAATTAGTCAAATAGGGAAGATGACCTTATTCGGAGATTAGTACAAGTATTACGTATTGTCTTGGGTTCTTTCAATTAAATCATGATAGTAATAGGATTGGACATTTGATTAAATGTTAAGTGAAGGAATATATTTAGCATAAGTTAAACTATTTACTTTTTATTTCTTCTAAACCCAATCTTAATTTCTACCCCATGTGCCTCTCTAGATTATTACCAAAAGCACTCTAGAAAGGGGTCATTACATGAGATCACACAAGGCTTGTTCAAGTGCATGGAAAAAATGTTTTCAAGCAAAGACCAATTGAAAGAAGCTATGTTAGAGTTGCAAATTTATGAGTAGGCAAGGGATTTTTCTCTCATCTAGGGCCATCGAGGAAGGCAAAACAACCATCCAACTAGGTAGACTCTATAAAGTCTCGATAGTCCATTTATTTTGTTGACATGATCAACAAATTTGTTAAGATTTAAAGATATTCTTACATGATATCATCTTCCCATAATGTGTTTTTCAGTTTAGTGGTGGGATTTTTTTCGGTCACGAATGCAAAAATCTTAGGTGGATAACGATATGCATTTTGACCCATCCATACATGTCATTCACTTATGAGCATAATTGGAATGTTTTTGAACATAGACATTCTAAGAAACGTAGCCGTCTAACACAAAAACGGATAAATGACTTGGTGTTTGTTCACCAAAACCTTTGCTTGAAGCTAAAGAAAACTTAAGGTAGGAGTTTTAATAACATGCCCTCAATTGAAGTTGTACTCGTGTTTTTCAGTTGTAGGTAAAACAATGCCTCAAAAAGCATGAATACACAAAACATTGATCGCACATTTACTTTTAATTTTTTTGTAAGTTTCTTAAACATTAAATATTTTTCTCATGTTCAACCCACACATAAATATTTAACCCAATGTTATATCCCACATTACAAGTGGACTCATATAAGTATTTAATGTGTCTAAAACATCACCTAATGATGGGCCACAGATACATATTTAACATAATTAAAGCAATTCATTTTGTAGAAGGTGTGCAACACCTATTCTTATCAAAAGTAAGGTGCTCCTTGATGGAATATCCACTTATTGAAATCTAAGGAGGGGGTCTAAGTCATGATATTCTCTTCCAAGAATCATTTTGACTTTTGTAACTTGTTTTTCGTCATAGATTCTCTTACATATGTACTTGTAACTCCTTTCGTCATATTCTTACAAATTGACTTACAATGTCGTATCCAACATTTCAAGTGGCGAGTATGTCATCTAAGGAAGCTCATGGATTCATCCAAATGTGACATCCAATTCCATTAAGGCCACAAATTACAAGATATTAAATTATTTACAAGGCTTGCAAGGGTTATAATAGATCTAACCTAATATTTTGATATTATCCCATTTGTTGTTTACATTGCAAAAACATAGGGAACAAATGAAAGATGCTAATGTAATCTAATAGGTAGGGGCTAGGTCCATAGCCAATTTGCACCCTTAATATTTTTTTGTGCTCATACGCTTAGTCAACAAATTTTCTATATTCTCAGAAGTGTCTACCTTCCTGATCATCATCTTTGGATCCTCCACCATGTCACAAACAACATGATACTACACATCAATGTGCTTTGTCTGTGTGTGAAATATAGGGTTTGTAGCCAAGCAAATAGCACTTTGACTATCACAATTAATTCGCACTATGCCTTGTTTCGGGCCAACATTGAAACGTAACGATTGAAACTAAATTGCCACCTTACAAGCATGAGTAATAGTTATGTATTCTGTAAGTTTTCTGCAAATTATGAAGATATAATACTAATGAAGTATTAACACCTTGCTGCAAATTGATCTACTACAATTCTGGGCTGAATGTTATTGTTCTGGAAGTTTGCAATAAATTCTGGAAATTATATTTTATTTCTGCACTAAATCGCCAAGGAGCAAATTGCTAGAAGAGCAAACTTAAGATTCTATTGTGTGTCCTCTATCCACAATCTTGCTCCTACTTATATATTAACCAAGGGTCTTGTCTTTTCATAAGACACACCCCTTCTAGGTCAGCCCTCCATGAAACAACCTATTCCTCTACAAATTAGTGCCCTTGTCCATTAACTAATAGTTAATTATTAATTAACTACAATAGTCAAATACAAGGCATATAAATATGCCTAGCAAATCGCCGATCTGTTCTAGGGAGATGTATTTATCATGAGGCCATATATAAAGGAAATTACATGCATTTTAGATCTGTCTAATCTGAATAATCAGAACATTAATATGATCAAGTTATCAGGATTTAACACTCCCTCTTAACTTGATAATATAAATGAGAGAAACATATCTAGCAACATCGTTACAATGACTAAGCATAGATTTGTACTCTATATCTATCTGATTCTTCCAAGCATATAGTATCATGGTACACATGATACTTGTCATATTACTAAACCTGTAATATGAATTATCACTAATACTTGTGATAACAATATTACATGTGATGCAATACACAGGATAAAATCCGGAGAATGATTAAATTATTCCTTTATCCAAATTGTGACTCATAGGCATTGACAAGCCTATATCACAATATGATCTTGAATTAAGATCTGCCAGTACACAGGATAAAATTTGGAGAATGATTAAATTCTTCCTTTATCCAAATGTGACTCATAGGCATAGAAATGTCTATATAACAATATGATCTTTAATTCATCCAGATCTGCCGGTAGTTCCCTACTGTTTTAGAACATTATCTCAGAGATCGTCATCTCATATAATGTCTATTCATTATCACAAAGATCGTCACCTCTTTAGATAATAAACACAAATTGTGAAGCTCATAACAATCAATAGCCTGACAATAATAATCTAACAAAATTATTTTATTAATAATTAAATAATACAAATGAGTTATAATTGAACCATACCAAGTCTTTTTCTGAGGTGATCTATCTTCACTCGAGAGAGAGGTTTGGTAAGAATATCTGCTGTCTGGTTTGCAGTACAAATGTATCTTAACTTGACAGTATTCCTGTCTACCATATCTCTTACATAATGGTAAGGAATTTCAATATGCTTGGATCTGTCATGAAAAACTGGATTCACAGAAAGCTTGATGCAACTCTGATTATCACAATGAATGATAGTGGGATTCATGGATTGACCAAATAATCCCACAAGTAACTTTCTAAGCCAAATTGCTTCCCGAGAAGCCATTGCAGCTGCAATGTATTCAGCTTCTGTGGAACTCTGTGCTACTGATGTCTGCTTTCTACATATCCATGATATCATCGCTGATCCTTAACTGAAACAACATCCTGAAGTGCTTTTCCTATCAGTAACACTTCTAGCCCAATCTGAGTCTGTGAATCCATGTAAGTCCAAGTCAACTTTCTCATACTTGAGCCCAAGGTTAAGAGTGCCTTGTAAGTATCTCATAATGTGTTTGACTGCAACCAGGTGAATCTCCTTTGGTTCACACATAAACTGACTTAAGGCATTAACTGCATAGCAAATGTCAGGTCTTGTATTTACCAAGTACATGAGAGACCCAATCATCTGGTTATAAAGAGTAGAATCTATGGAGGGTGATTTTGTTGCTGCTTCCTTAATTTTGTGTAGGTTAGTCTCCATTAGAGAAGACATAGGTTTGCAGTTCCACATTCCAAATCTCTTCAAGATGTCTAATGTATACTTTCCTTGATTAAGTATGATGCTTTCAGAGTTTTGCCATACTTCCAATCCTAGGAAGTAATGAAGGATTCCTAAATCTTTCATATCAAATTCTCTGATTAGATCTTTCTTGCATTGATCTTTAAGATGATCATCACCTGTTATTAGTAAATCATCAACATATAGTATCAAAATTATCATATCATCTTTATCCTTTTTATAATAGAGATTTGGATCAGCTTCATTCTTGGAGAATCCTAAACTGGTGAGATACTTATCGATTCTTTCATACCATGCCCTTGGAACCTGTTTAAGCCCATAGAGAGCTTTCTTGAGCTTGGAAACAAAGACTTTAGGGTTATGAGTTTCAAATCCTTTAGGTTGTTCCAAATATACCTCTTCAGTAATCTTTCCATTCAGAAATGCTATTTTCACATTCATCTGATGTACTTTCCATCCCTTCGATGTTGCAATAGCTAGGACTATTCTTACAGAGGTGTATCTGGCAACTGGAGCAAAGGTTTCTTCATAATCAATTCCCTCCTTCTGAGAGAATCCTTTGGCTACGAATCTGGCCTTATATTTTTCAATGCTATTGTCAGCAGCATGCTTGATTTTAAATATCCATTTAGAAGAAACAACAGATTTTCCCTCAGGCCTTGGAACAATTTCCCAAACATCATTCTTAATAATGGATTGGTATTCTTCTGTCATAGCATCCTTCCAAGCTGTATGTTTAATAGCATTTGAAACATTGGTTGGTTCTGATTTAGATAAATCACTCATGTTTGCACCATAGCTAGAGAATCTTTTGGGTCTTTTGCTTTCTTTGAAGGTTCCTTCTGGTGCAGAGAAGTCCTGTGCTTCTTCTATAGTCTTAGAGGCCCAAAGTGGTCTTTTCTTAGGATTTTGAGTTTCCTCAAGATTAAGATTTTGAATTTCACCTTCAATTTCTTCAATGTTCTCCCTCTGAAACTCAGGTTCATGATTTTCTTCAGAACTAGGTATATGTGAAGGATCTTCAGAGCTTAGGGCTCTTTTGAATGCTAAATCTTCTTCAAATATTACATCCCTACTAAGTTCAATGTTTTTCTGACCAGGTATGTAAACTCTATATGCTTTGGATGTTTCACTGTATTCAACAAAAATACCTCGTTTGCCTGAAGGTTCAAGTTTAGTTCTTTTCTCTTTAGGAATATGAATGTAAACAGGACACCCAAATATTCTAAGATGACTGATATTTGGTTTAGAATTAGAGAAGACTTCCTTAGGAGTTTTATCTCCAAGGTGGGAGTGAGGGCATCTGTTTTGAATATAGACCGCAGTACATGTGGCTTCTGCCCAAAGATAGAATCCTAAATTTTGGTCAAGTAGCATAGCTCTTGCAGCTTCCACAATTGTCCTATTCTTTCTTTCTGGTATCCCATTTTGCTGAGGATTGTAAGGAACAATACACTCCCTCTTAATCCCTGCTTCTTTACAAAAATCCTTAAACAAATCTGAAGTATATTCCCCTCCATTATCAGTCCTAAGAGTTTTAATTTTGTGTCCTGATAGATTTTCAGTTGAGGATTTGAATTCTTTAAATCTTTTAAGGATTTCTTCTGATTCTTTACATTTCAAGAAGTAAATCCATGTCTTCCTAGAGAAGTCATCCATAAAGAGTACTTAGTACAAAAATCCTCCGAGAGAAGGAACAGACATAGGTCTACATAAATCTGAGTGGACTAATTCTAAAACATTGTTAGTTTTTCTAGTGCTATTTTGAAATGGACTTTTGGTGTTCTTACCTAGTGCACATCCTTTGCATATGCTTGAATGATCTTTGTTCAACTTAGGTAAAACCAGTAACCATCTTCTCCATAGTTGATAAGGCTTTGAAGTTTAGGTGCCCTAACCTTCTATGCCATACTTCGTTTATATCTGCAGCTTCATGAACTAAGGCTTGAATAGGTTCCAAACATAGTTCATACAGGTATCCCTTCCTTTGACCTATCAATTTTGATTTCTTAATAGAAGAGTTTTTAGGCCAGGTCATTACCTTTCCATCCATAAATGCTACCTTATATCCATCATCCTCAATTGCTGTGACATAAATTAGGTTCCTCTTGATTCCGGGTACATATAGTACTCTTTTGAGGTGTAAGGAGATGCTTGATTTTAGTTTTAAGGTGCAGCTTCCAACTCCTTTGACTGGATGTGCAGAACCGTCACCTATGGTAACTTCTTCATCGGTTTCCTCCGTCATTGAATCCAATACTTCTTTATACCCCGTAATGTGTCTAGATGATCCACTATCAATTACCCAAGAGTTGAGTTTGCTAGATACATCATTTGATAGTGCTGAATACAGTACATAATTTTCAGGATCATAGTCTTCTTTTGTCTTAGTTACCTCTGTGAAATTTACTTGCTGTTTCGTATTCTTAGGGCAGTTTGACTTATAATGTCCAAGTTTCTCACATTTGAAGCATTTGACTTTAGATATGTCCCTCTTGAATTTGTAATTGCCTTGAGGGGCTTTCTTCTTCTGAAAGTGTTTCTTCTTTCCTTTGTAGGAATTTGTGTTGAGAACATGAAGTTCTTCATCTCCAGTTTTTGATTTTAGTCTTTTCATAGGTTGCCTAGATTCTTCTTGAAGGCAGTCTCTTTTAAGTTTGTTGAAGTTTGGGAGTTTGTCTCTAGCACTTACTCCTTGTGAGAATGTTTCCCATGAATCCGGTAGCCCATCTATAGCCATAAGCGACAGCTCTTTGTCTTCAATTATGGTCCCTATACTTGCAAGTTCATCTCTTAGACTAGCCACCCTTAGGAAGTATGAATTCATAGATTCTCCCTTCCTTATTTTTATATGATTTAGTTGCCTTTTTAGTGCAAGGGTTCTAGTTGCATTGTTAACCTCATTGCATTTATTAATGCACTCATCATATTAAATGCTGTCTGATGTTTCATTAGCATAGGTCCTATTTCATTTTTAACTCCATCTAATATGATTTTCATGGCTTTCTTGTTTCCTTTAATCCAGTTAGTTTTATGAGGATCAGCATCAGGTTGCTTGGATTCCTTATCAACAAATTGTATTACATCATTGTCTTCAAGAGCCATCATAAATTTGAATTTCCATGCAACGAAGTGTTCTTTTCCATGAAACCTGTCTTCGGGTTTGATTGCATTGGCCATTGAAGGTAGAAGGATGTTGCTTAGATATTTTCAAATCTGATTGTCAATTTGCAGAGCCGAGGTTCGACAACTTGGCTCTGATACCATGTAAGTTTTCTGGAAATTCTGAAGATATAATACTAATGAAGTATTAATACCTTGGTGCAAATCGATCTACTACAATTCTGGGCTGAATGTTATTGTTCTGGAAGTCTGCAATAAATTCTGGAAATTATATTTTATTTCTGCACTAAATTGCCAAGCAGCAGATTGCGAGAAGAGCAGACTTAAGATTATATTGTGTGTCCTCTATCCACAATCTTGCTCCTACTTATATATTAACCAAGAGTCTTGTCTTTTCATAAGACACACCTCTTCTAGGTCGGCCCTCCATGAAACAAGCTAATCCTCTACAAATCGGTGCCCTTGTCCATTAACTAATAGTTAATTATTAATTAACTACAATAGTCAAATACAAGGCATATAAATATGCCTAGCAAATCGCCGATCTGTTCTAGGGAGATGTATTTATCATGAGGCCATATATAAAGGAAATTACTTGCATTTTAGATCTGTCTAATCTGAAGAATCAGAACATTAATATGATCAAGTTATCAGGATTTAACATATTCAACTTCCATAGTTGTAAGGGTGACAACAACTTGCCTCATGCTCATCCTACTAATTGCACCACCAAAGAAGGTAAACCCATAACTACTAGAAAATCTTTTGTTATCAATATCCCCAGCTAAACTTGAATCAACAAAATCCTGTATATTCAGCACCATGCCTGACATAAGCTTCTTTAGCAGCAAATAGAATACTATGAAGTGCCACAAAGATACTTGAATACCTTTTTCACGATAGTTTGATCTTCTTTGCTTAGATTGAACATAAACTTGCTTGGAAATAGCAAGTGATTTTGTTCATATTCTCCATTGTATAGTTCAATTGCGAAGACTAGATAGTGCAACTGTGAGGAATTGAAGTAATTGTCATGTCCCCATTCTGGCTGACATCGTTTAGCGTGCTGGATCAGTCTATCACAGGCTCTTGTAGACTGGTGGCGATGTGGAGAGAGTCATTTTGTAGATCAGTGGTCGTATTTGCTCTTGGAGAAGTGATTTAGAGCTTATTTTTATTATTATGAGTTATGCGGGCCCCACATGTTATAATTTTAAGTTGAGTTGCACTTTTTATTTTATAAAGTTATATTATTATAAAAGTGCATTATAATGGGATTTTATAATGGATGCTTCTATAAGTTTTTAGTAACTTCTCAAAAAGTGAATAAATAGGGGGGCTTGGGCATTCATTTGGACAAGCTGATTTGAGGATTCTTCTACTTTTCCATATTGGAGCAATTTGTAGTCATTTGATCTACAAATTTTCATTAGATCTTTGGGAACGATAACTCTTTTGGATTTGCATAACTGAGGAAGTGAGATATCTTCTGAAGGGTTGCACATTGGAAGTGGTATTCAGCCATTTCATGTTGAGCTTATTTGGAATCCTCAAATTTACTTGAGGGTTTGAGTTTTGGTTGTAAGAGGAAGAAAAAGTAGGTCCGAAAAAACAATCCGAAAAAGCAAAACGAAAAAGCGGATTCGAAAAAGCAGTCCGAAAAAGCAGATCCGAAAAAGCAGTCCGAAAAAGCAAATCCGAAAAAGCAGTCCGAAAAAGCAAAGCAAAAAAAAAAGAATTGCAGCCATCTACAATCAGCTGTAAATTGGGATCAGTTCGGGTGCAATTGGAGGTGTCTACATCAGCATACTTCATCATCGATTTGATCAACATTTGGTGCAGCATTTCCAGGTTTTTATACATTGTTTGATATTGATGTTTTGGATACCAAAAGGGTAAAAATCTGCATAAGTATAGTCACTATATAGCAGTCCAGAATTCCTTTGAATAGTCACTGTTATTTCTCATTGTAATTGGATTGATTTAGTGAAGTGCATTCTATGGTTTGGTCATTACCATAGTTCATTGTTGAAATCTGAATTTGACATAGTTGTCACAGCCCATTATACTCTTAGAATTCAGTCATAGTAATCAGTCTTGGGAAAATTGATCATTGCATTAATAGCAGAGTTTCTCTTTGTTGATATAGTCATTGTAAGGTGCCAAATGATTGGAATCTCTGAATGTTATTATTAGTGCTGTTAATGTTCATTTCAATATTGGTATTGTTATCTCAATTGTACTTGATGCTCAAAACAATTACAACCTTGAAACACATTATTGCAAACAAACAATTCAGTGCATGTCAACTGTTTGACTAATTTTCTCAGTTCAGTATTAGTGGTTTTTAGTGGCCTATTGGTAAGGGTCATTACAATAATTGTCCTGATATTCTAAGATATCCTAAAAAGGGACATTACATGTTTCATATATGTTTTAAGAGTGACTGACAACCCTTATGTTCTCGAGACTTTCCTAAATTCAAGCTTCACGGAGAAACAATTTACAATTGTCTAATGGACTAGGATTTTAAGCAAAATGGTTTGAACTTAGTGATGGACCTTAGACAAAGCCTCAGAAATTACTAGGAATGCATCACATTAGTCCCTCTAATATGATTACAAGTTCTTTTATTTTATTGTGATACTTTTAGGTAATGCTGCAAAATAACTTTTACACTGAAACAAACATAGCTTGTTTATAGCAAGCTACTTGGACATTTTGTATGACGAGATTGGTTTGTTCACATCCAGTTGATTTCCTCTAATTGTTTTTAGCTTGTGTCCTTCAAATTTCAGGTACAGTGCATTATACTTCATGCTCCAAAATATTTAACCATTATGCTCCTATGGCCATCCCATTCCTTGCTTGAGCCACAACAAAAAATGTCTGTTCTTAGTTCATAGCTGTAGATCCACAATTTCATGTCTTTAACCATCCCATTGTGGTCTATCATACTATACCAGATATTGGCACATAAACATTGTTGGATATTTAGTAAGCTGCAACATGGAAGCAGAGGATTCTTTGCGTTTTTTGTTATTTGTGTTCCTCTTCATCTACAATGATCTGCTCCACGGATCCTGAGTTGAATGATATCAACCACTTTGGTTTCTATTTCCAGAATCTCAATCATATAATTATTGTGAGGTCCTTATGTTTTGGTTGTTTGGACTGCATTTTTTTGCATCTTAAATCAATTTGAACACAAATTAGCAAGTATTGTTGGTTTAAGAATCTAAAAGGGTGAGCTGTTCTTTCATGGAAAGTTTGGTGGCTGAATCCATTGCAAATCAATTCCTAACAACTTCTGCGTAGGCCTCTGCCTGTTGAATGGCCCCCTCAAGGTATTAGGTTTCAATGTCTTGCTGTATCTCTTAATAGATTTCTTCATGATATTGTTATATGAACTCTTCTTCAAGAGGAGATCCTTTCATCCAACAATCTGGGATGACATTTTTTTTGGATATTGTTCCAGTATTGTAAAGAATCTGACTGGCTCTCAATTGTTCACACTTGTAATTTTTAAACAATTCAACAACTTCAAGAAATTCATACAGAGATATAACTTTTAATTTGCATCTTTCAATTTAGATAATTGAAACTACTGTAATTAACAATCATTATTCTCTGAATGTTCAAATATCTGTCATCAATAACAACAATTACCATTAACTAAATTCATAAATTTATTGAAAACAATGGCACCTTTGAAACATGATGGAGCATGCTATGTATATGTCTGCAGCTTGCAGGCAAATCATATGCTGTGGTATTTAACGCCAGCACCCAAAGTTATAATGAATTTCCATGCAATGATGAAACACAGCCAACAAGAGAGTCACTGAATTCAACCAAACCATTTACGCTGCCATCTCAGCATTCTAAACAGTCTTCACGCCAAAAGATACAACTCCAGCAAATTGTACGGTTCTACAGATCTGTACAGTTCAAGTCACTGCTGTATGGCTTCCTTTCTCAACACAGCATGCACATGATAAAAGACCATTCAATGGCAAAGTAAATTCGATTCAAATTACTTCAGAACAGCAGCAATTTGGTTCTAGTCAACAATCAGAAATTTAAATATAACGATCTCCAGCAGATTGCTTGTAGCATAGAAATGAATACCACAAATTCTTGCTCCCTCAGTGTGCAAATAACCTTCAGCAGAGCTTCCAGATGTCTATGATAATTAATCACAGAAATTACTCCTCTCTCAGCTACAGGAAAACACAGTAGAAAGAGTTTGCAAATTGTATACCTCAGCACAATTGCAATATGAATCTACAATACTTCAGCTGTAGACCAAAACCCTTATCCTTCAGCTAGGGCACAATTCAGAAATTCAGAAACAAAATCACAAAGGTAAATAAGTTTAATCAATAATTGGATGCCTTTCTCATCAAATGGGCTCATATTTATAATCCTCTATTGGCAAAGGTTTCCCAAATGATCTCCACTCAACACAACTCCTTTTTAACAACTTCCTTCAAAACATTATTATAATAAAGTATCATTATAATAATGCGACTTAGGTTTAATAATCAATTAAATAATGACCCCTTCCAATGATGACTTAACCCTCAACTTAAGTGAAATTATAAAGTCAAATTATAACTTTATAATAAGCCATTTAATGATTTAATAATAATTTGGCCACTAAAAATATAATAACTCCCAAAATACATGTCATTTAAATATGCCATCTGAAATAGGAGTCACACCTATTATTTCTCCATGTGACCAAATGCACTTTCCCAAAATAGAAAGGGTCCATCACGATCAACACCCAACTTACCACAAATAGTAAGTACACAAAACTAAGCCCAAACGAAGTCTGATCTGAGCCAAACGAAGACCAACCTATAACTTACTGCATTGTGGAGAAGACAAGACCCTCCCAAGCCAGGGCTCTGCCTCAGAAGACCCTCTATCCACAATAATTAGCCTACGAGGATCAAAATAATAGGCTAATCCTTGAAACTCCGGTGCTGGCAAAGTTGGGTTGGGGACATTACAAGTATGCTTTGCTGCTTAATATTTTTGAGGGCTTAGAAGCTTATTACAAACTCTCTGGAGGCTCATGTCCTTTTCATAGTTATGAAACTCGGATTCGGCAGGGACTTGGCAAGCTGTTTTTTGACATGGACTCGGCAAATTGAAAAACCTAAGAAATTCACAGTTTTTTAAGGATTTAAAATTTGTTTCATGCACCTTTTAATAATTAAACCTTAAAGACACATTAACATCATGAAATAGAAACTAATTTGATCATTACATAAGTATACATCGATCATATAAATATAAACACAAATTGTAGCTGAAGGAAATAACACACTTAGATATATAAATATTGTTAAATATATAAAAAACCATGGAATATGAAATGCATGGCATCAAAACAAATATCAAAATTAAAATTATAATACCGTGGCTCAAAGGAGGTTGCATTACTCAACCAAATATTACGACAAGTCATGCGGCGACGTCTAAGATGGGACTTGGATGATGATATAGCCATGATATGTGCTTGTGTTTCAATGACTGGTATGTATACTCAAGTGAGGAATTTATTAGTAATTTTTTTGATGGCTTCAATGCTGCATGTTTTGTTGACAAGCTCATTAACAAAGAGGAGTGGTCAAGTAAAAAGATAAATGGTTATGTTTTATTTTGACTTTAGCCAGGATACTAATTGATGGGAATCTTCTATGAATTGTTTGTGCAAGGCATGATTTATACATTTTGCATTATGAAAATGGCATTTTCTTGCCAGCTATGACTTAACTTGTATTCAACAATATAAGTTTTGTAGCATGCCAACTTTGCCTTGGACGGTCCTTGTATACTAAACAAGTTGTCCAATATATGAAACAAGATAATCCTTGATTGCCGCTTTGACTATGAATATGCAGAGATTTGCAACAAGGTATATGTATTATGTAGAATTTTATGATCGCGATTCATCATTGGCCTATTACCGGCTTAGACATATAGTTTGATGGGTGTTTGGGAGCAACACCAAAACAGGGTTGAGGATAGCACCCCTCATAGGGGTCTTGGGGCGATGCCCCTAGTTGGCTTGAGGGGTAGGGCCCCTCATGGGGGTTTGGGGGCAGCTCCCCTTGTGGGCTTAAGGGGCAATACCCCTTGTGGGGTCTGGGAGCAGCGCCCTAGTGGGGTTGAGGGGTAATGCTCCTTGCAGGGTCTGAGGGTAGTTCCCATGGCATGTTCTTGTCGTTATATAGGCTAGGGTCAAAGGGTGGAGCCCTTGCCACCAAGCCCAAATGAGGACCTTCAAAATCACAAAAACCTTCATGGTGTACGCCATTTTCCTTTTTTTGTTTTTTAAATGCTAGATGGGCATGTCATAAACCAAAAAAGAATTGAAACTTTGTGAAGTGTATTTAAAAAAATAAATTGAAATGGCTGAGTCGTAGGCCTATTGCTATGACTTGGTGAGTCTGGGAAAGACTCGGTCAAGTTTGAGGCTGAGTCTCCCAGACTTGGCCTCCCAGACTTGGCCAGGCTGGCTCGCCTCGAACTTGCCAAGTCTTGGAGAGTGTGGGCGAGTCTTGTTACATTGGTCCTAGTAGATTTCATCATCAGCATCTGATTTGTCTTATATCCTTTGCCGCCAACCAAAAGCTAGTCCCTTGAGGTGTGAAAATGATGCTAGATTTAATTTTTTTTGTAGGTTAAAGTCTAAAGAAACCATCTAACTTGAGAAATAGGTCCCTTTGATGCAGGGAAATCATTAAAGATTTAAATATTCCATAATTCCAGTCATTAATTTTTTTTTTCAATTGAAATGCTTCTTGAAACGACCATGTTACGTAAGAAACAAATTGACATTTCAGATTTCCTTTCAGATCCATCATCAGATTTTTTTTAATAAATACAGATATATTAAAAATTATGTAGTCTCTAGTGGGAAACCCACTAAAGAAGTTAGACCTAATTTGTTGATGTCAATAATGACATTCTGACTAAGTGAATACTTAATGGTATTGATAAACCAATAAGTTTTCGGAGAATAATTTATGATAGAGAAATAATTAATCAATCATTTTCAAATTTGATTTCTGAATAAGATACATTGGAATCTCAAGCCTGGTCTATGGGTCCTCTAAATTGCCTCAATTCCAGACCCTTATCCCTATTTTCATTGTTGGAATGCTTCGTAATTTCTTCTACTTGTTTGAGATGGCAGTCGTGAGGTGGCCCAGTGTTTGCTCAAGTTAAATCTTGGTTTTGTTACCATGCTAAAGAGCATCTTCAAACCACCTGCCTAGGTTTTAAGATATTCTTATGTAAATTCCCTTCTGGTACTTCTTTTTTTATAAAACTCACCAATACTTGTCTCCTCTTTGTCATTGAACTTGCTGTTTTGTGTGTTGCAGAAGGTATGCCTTAGTTACAGATGTGCTGACATGGACAGAGAGGTTCCTGCTCTAATGGGAGTTTCAAAAGCTATATTAGAAAATGTAATATTTGTGCACCAGGATGATGCAAACTGGCCACTTGCGGAGGCTTCAATACTAAAGAAAAAGTTTGATGACATTTTTTCGGCTACAAGGCATGTTGATTTTAGATGTCAGTTCTTTTAGAGTTAGTGTTCTTGTTGATAATTTAAAAATTCAATTGTATAACTAAATTTGAGCTGTATGGTTTTCACTGATAATATTAAACTTTAATTTGTGAAACTAAATGAGTTGGCAATCTTAACTGCTGTGAAATTTAATGTCAGCTTAGTTGATGGAACACATAGCTTATTTAAATTTTATAAATAAACACAATATGCATGTCTTTTGTATTTACTACTTACTATGGTCAACAATAACTATTATCTTCCATTGTAATTTAATGTATTATTTTTATTTGTTTACTATTGTTGCTTTTATGTTTCCAAATTCTTTTTGTCATGTTTGGTAATTTTGTAGGGAGGAAATGGATGCTATGTAACCATAAACACACTTCCCAGACACAGCTTCTCTATGGAGTAAATGGAAAAGGGACTCTTGCTTTTAATAAAAAAAGTTTTAATCTCTTTATTATGATATCACTGTCAGGATTCAACTATGTAGTTTTTGATTCAAACTCATTGACCCATGTTTCATGAGTAGTGGTTCACAAGAAGTTAAGAACCCATCGCTCATGAGAATGAATGGTACACTTAGCATTCATTGCATCTAGGTGATGCTCACAGACGTGGAATTGGGCCTTTCCAGGAGGTCATCCATACCATTAGTACTACAACTCAAGTGTGCTTAACCATGGAGTTAAATTTTTGTGTAGCAAAAGAAATAAATTGTACAACAATAAGAATATCTTGCACAGTAAAGTAAAAATATTTGGTAGCAAGGAGAAGTCTGTGTGCAGAAAAGGGAACACCTTGCACAGCAACAGAACTATCATTTGCTAATTTCGTGACCTTGCACAACTCCTCAAATTTCTCCACGAACATTTTAAAGCTCACATATGCAACTGTACAAAACAACTTAATCATGCCCATTTCAAATCATTAGCCATACCATATCCCATTCTACCTCTTTCTACATAAAAACAACTCAACTCAGTTTATCTGCAAATACCGTTAAAAAACAGAAATCACTTAAGGGGTGTATTTATATAGAATGGACGGAGAAAGAGTTAGTTAATGTATTTTCAGGTTAGAAAAGCATGATTGTGGATAGGAAAAAGATATACAAGCATATACTTTTTTGAGGCTCATCATAGGCTGTTGAAAATTGGATGAATATCACTCAAGCCTTGTTCCTTTTCCCAGGCTGATTTGGGATATGCCTCTGCTACCTTTTCTCTCAATCAAGACCATGTGTCTGAGCTATCTGCAAGGCTGCAAAGGAACAACATTACTACTGTTGTCATCTTACCTACAAAGGTAAAGATGTGCAGGTTTCAAGTCGAATATGGAAGGTGTCATATGAAATGGAGCTACCAGAGAATAGCAGAATACATAATGTGTTTCATGTCTCTTGCCTCAAAAGAGGACTTGGATATTGAGCCACCATTTTAGTGGAGCTTCTGCCTCTCGACGTTGAAGGTATATTAGTGTTGGTACCTAAGGGGATTGTGGACATCAGGAAGTGCAAGCTAAGAAGCCGAACTATGGGATTTACCAGCCGTAGATGCTACATGGGAGAATGAGCAGATCTTAGAGCTTCCTTATCTAAACTTGCTTGTGGGCAAAGCAATTCTAGGAAGGGGAGATTGTCATGTCCTCTTCTAAATAACAAAGGCCAATGAGAGATTCATTAATAACCTATTTGATTCCTGTAGACTATTAATTAAAAGAAGGCAATTAACAATTAATTAATTGAGGGCCCCGTGGATTAAGTTAATTATCATTTTTGGGTCACATTTATTTAATTTCCCTCCTAAAAGGGCCTAATTTGAAATTCACATGTAATTGGAGGGAAGACTCTTGGAGGCTCTATAAAAGGGGTGCTAGGAGAAGCATTTGCATCATAGGAGTTTTGGAAGTCATCTTCTTCCACTGGATGCTTGACAACAAAAGCACATCGGGCAATTTCAGTGGCACAACAACCACCTCAGTCTGCAAGAGTAGCATATTCGTGAAGTCTCTCTTCGAGAGATGAATTTGGGAGATTTAGAGTTACCTTTGCCGTGATTGATCAATCAAAGAGTCCGAGTATTCATTGCTGATGCCAATCTGCTAAGTAATGGCAACAAACTTATAGGAGACATAGGCGCACTAGGTTCCAAAACAATTCAGACAACCCGATAGAAGATCACTTGTGTTAGGGGCGGGTTTCAAGGCTTTTGAGGTTGATAAATAGATGAGGATCAGTGCATCATTTTGTAATCAACCATGATCATATGCTTGTCAATCACAGTTTGGGCATTGTCATTATGCCACCTGTGGAGGATATCCAACAAACACCTTTTGTGGCACTTTTCTCATTTCAGATTGGGTCTTGAAGGAGTCGTGCGATTTCCTTTATCATCATAGGATCTCAAGCTCTTATCCTTAAAACTGCGAAAGTCTAACATAAGTAAATCCTTAGAGATTGACCCTCATTATACTTTTAAGGCAATATCATTTTACAGGTTGCCGCAATAAGTAAGATAAGGCGACTCATTTCCTGCCTCGATACTAGTAAGTAGCAGCTTGCTCCATTCCCATAGGAACATCTAACTGAGGAAGAGCATTCTGTCATGAAGGCCTCATCATTCTATAGATCTGATTGAAGTAAGGCAATCGATACATCCACAATAGAGGTCATCAAGGACCAGCGACTTCCATTCATAAGTGAGCTCCCTTCATTCCAAATCATATCAAGATCATCTTTCCACGACTCCAAATGTGGAAACGTCATTTGTAGAGAGAGGTGAATATATTTTCAGACTACAAATTGCTTGTACTCAATATCAGTTTCAAATAAGATTTAGTTTGGTGCATAGTTATTTTTCAAAGACTAGTAGAATTTGCTTGCTTTTGTTGTTATTTGCCTTAGGATATTTCATTGTTGATTCTATCTCCTATCAATTATGTCTCATAATGGCATGTATCCGTTCTTGCTTAGTTTCCATTGTTATCATGTCCTTTCAGAAATAGGATTTAATAATAAACATCGACAATAATAAAAAATAAAGATTTTAAAATATAAAAGAATAAAATTATATATAACCATAACTAAAATTTAGCTAAGCTTAATGAATGGTCAAAAGACATGAGCTGAAAAGTTGTGACTCCCTCAAAGGTGAGATATAAAAGGAAGAAGAGAACTTCAGTTGAAAAGGGGTGAGGAAGGAAGGGAAAAGGGAAGAGGTGAATCAAGAAAGAATTAATAGAGAAGAAATTAAGGAAGTGACTCCTTCGAAAGGCAAAAGTTATGAAGGGTTGTGACTCTTTCAAGGGGTTGTGACTCTTTGAAAAGTGGTGACCCTTTCACAATGAAGCATAAAAGAGATCATTCCATTCATTCAAGGATGACTTATCAACCATTACTCAAGAATCCACAAAAGCAATCATCAACTATCAAATCAAGCAAATGATCAATTAGCAAATCACTCTATCAAATCAGCATTCATTCATTTCACCAATATATCAAACCATCACTCATTACATTATTAAAGAATTCATTCAGTGAATCAATCATTTATACAAATATCAATCTTTTAACAACAATTGAACTATTAAGGCAAATCAAGTGATCAGCACCGAAGACAAGAGAAGATCGATCAGCACCTAAATACAATCTGCAAAACCAGTAAATATAAACAGTGATCAGCTATATATATATATATTAATCTGATATGTTGGTATGAAGGATGATGCATTGCATAACTTGTTAAATGTCTTCATTTCATAAATGCAGATTTTCTGTTGCCTATAATGTATGCATAATTAGAAATGTATTAGGCATGCATGATGATGAGAAGATTCCTTTCAAACCTACAACAAATTAACTCTCCCATTATGGAGGGGGGATAGGGTACATGCAAGGAATGCAAGTAGCATAAGGTCCATTCGGGTAGAGGTGACCTGGGAGGGACTGGGAAGTGGAATGGCCAGTGTCATTCCGTACTCTTGGGATTGATGGACAGGCTCAAGGCACCTTGTATGATCCCCTAAGGTACTACATGATGCGGGTAGGTTAATGGGGAAGATCTTAAGAGAATCCTATTCATATATTATATTCAGTATAGTAGTGTTTAGGATTCTTTTAATAACATTGTGAAAATATATGTTTATTTATGTATTGATAAATAACTTGGTTGCAGGCTCTAAATTATGGCTTCAATCCATGCCTCATTTAAGATTTCTAGGGCAAATCAAGTCCTCATAGGGGACATTACAATTGTACCCTTCATCACGTTGTTGGCCCTATCCATGGGCTTTTAAAAATAGCCCATGGGGATTTTTTCCTCATTTGGTAGTCTTAAAACTTTTATTAGAGGCTTTGAAAATTTGACACCTATTTCCTAGAGTCTTGCTTAGTTTTGAAGGCAGTTGTGCATTTACCTATGCCCATTTGTAAATACTAAATGGTGGTAGCCTGATTTGAAATGCAATTGTGTAAAATATTTTCCATGTTGCAGCTGGTCAAACAAGTCATCCATCCTTGGAAGAGGATAATGGTTCTTTATGATGATTTTTTGAGAACCCAAATAATTGATACACATCCTCCAAGAACCTAATCATATTACACCTTCATCAAATAATTCTTGATGCTGCTTTTTGACTTCATTGCTCTCCCTTAATGACTGTCTAGACAACCCAATATTGGGTAAAGGAGATTCTGGAAACAAATGAATCTCATGCTTTATCTCTCATTTAGTGGCGCAGTCCTATAGGCTCATCCAAACCCTTGGATTTCTGGTTAGTATTTAATATAGAGGAAGCCCCAATTCCATCCTTGCTTATCCTTCAATAACAGAAAAAAAAATAGCTTAGTCTCTTGTATTAGCTTGAGGGCTAATTGGAAGTTACGATGACAATTTTCGCTTTGCTTTGGTGTCCACTGTCCTTCAGTGATATACTTGATTTTGTTCTTGACCCACTGGTACTTGTGAGCTCTCCTTATGAGTATAGCATCCCTATCATAATTGCATGGGCTTCCTCGAACAATTTTAAATTTATCATGTGAAATCACATTAGTCTCCACCTTGTCTACATATTTAGCATATCTAGTGAATTGAAATTTACACATTTTCATTGCTTGAATCTCAACACCCTTGTTTACCTAACCCAAATGGTAAGATTGAGGATGGTCATGAGCTTTCCGTCCAAATTTGTAAACGAATATAAGAACAAATTATATTGGGAATTGGGATGTACAAATGCATTTACTCCTGTTTTCTGCACTTGGAATTTGAGAGTAAATAGTTGGTCATTGCTTCTAGTTGCTTGCTTGTCATGACGGTCCTTGTGGCTATGTATTCTAATCTCTCATTTATATCTGAGCCATCCTCAATCTCCACCTCTTTTTGGATGTCATCTATGGACTCTTTGAAGTCCTCCGTGGGCTTGTTTCTTGGGTGCAATGTCCAACAGTCATTGTCAGTTGAACATCATTATTGCACTGAGAACAATGCTTTTTGGTGTCATTACATTGATTGTAACCTCCAAAATTCTACTAAATAAAAAGAAACTTTAATTACCGAACATGAAAGGAATGACGGTTAACATTCAATTGTAGTTACTAATTGCTTTCACATGAAACTGAAAGTTCGTTAACTTTATCAATTTACTTTTCAGGAAATAAATTCATGTAAGGAAATAAATATTGCTATAACAATAACTTAAATTCTTAAACAAAACAGAACTTGGACATGCTGATCTTATCTCTTGATTCTCCCTAGAAAGTATGTACATAAAGGGCAAAAGAGTATCATGAGGGGTTTTTACCACCTAACTATGGATCTTTTGATCGTGACCATCTATCACCCACAGAACTTCCAAAGGAAGTAGCCCAGCCCTTTCCAGCAGTACATGAGTACAATATCCATTTTTTTGCCATCCGAGACTTGGTGTAGAACCCACAACTGTCTTAGCCAGTCATCCTAAAGACATCCTTGCTTGCTAGGTGACCTTCCTAGCAAGACATTGTACCACTGGTCCTAGTGACTGACGTATACTACCCGTAGCATAGTACCACTGTGGCCAAGGTTTTGCAAGTACAAGCACATATCTTGTGCGGTCAATGTCACCACCAAACTTGTTCCATGGACCTCCTAGTCCGTATCTGAGATATCACAATCCTGATGGTTTACACCTTTGCTGGTAAGGATCTATAAAAGTTCTATGTTCTACCCATCCTAGGGCTGTAATTCTAACCAGTTTAGTCCATTGCAGACAAAGGAGTTCCAAAAAAATGGGTCAACATAAAACTCAATGACTCAGCTTCTTTCACCAATCTGATTTGTAATCTAGAGAGACAATAAAATGGTCTAAGGGGACCTGACAAGGCAGACCTAACTGGTTTCATTTCGTAACAACTTAACCTCAATTGGTTCTGCCATAACAGAGACAAGGATTCGACCACAATCTCATAGATTAATCATTTTCTTTGCTTAAGATAAGACATTATTTCTTTAAAATCAAATCAACGTTGCATGTAGATTACTTTATTGCCATTTGAAAACTCAACTCAGGCAATAAAACAATGTAGGGATGTAGGTATATGATGCCATCTAGCTAATTGCAAGTCACGATGCCATGATGTAGAGAATTAATAACATATTGCAGATACGTAATGCCATGATACAAAGAATTTAATATTATATTGTAGATTCGTAATGCCATTATGTAGATTTTAATGCCATGTTGCCCCTATATTAAGGCATGGTACAGTTATACAATGCCATAACACAGATTTATAAGCCATGGCGCAAACATGTAATGTCATGCTGAAAGTTTAAAGACCAAAATTTAGATCAATATAATGCCAAGCTACAGAAATGTAAAGCCATGAAATGTTGTGCTGCAAATATGGAAGCCAGTATGCAGATGTCAATAATGCCGTGCTGCAGAAATATATAAATCATCATGTAGATAAGAAATGATAAATTTCCATGCACAGATGTATGTATTCATGATTCAAAGATACAATCAGACAATACAATCATGCCGCGATGCTAGGCAATCATTCCATGTGCAACATGTTTTCAACTTCAAGCATTTAACATGAAAATCATCTTTCAAATTCTAGAGAAAATCAACTTTCAAATTCTAGAGAAAATCAAATTAGTAATACACATGCTTGCTCAAATGAATGATCAATGAGAGATCGAGCCACAAGTAATCTTACAACACAGAGCCGTAGCAACATGTAATATCCCCTTTTTATGGTTATCTGGACACTACGTACTGAATTACCTCTTTAATTGTCTACCTCTTTAATTGTCTACTTATTACAGTGCAAATATATGCAATGACAGTGAAATGTTGTTGAAGTTGTTGAAGCCTCTGCAATCCCTTGTTAATGAGTTCTTCTCCGTGAGGGAGAAGTGTTGTCCATAAACTTGTATGTACGAGAGTGTTATCTTAATTAAGTTGTTAGTCTCAGTTGTTAGTGACCGGAGGGTAAGCGGTTATGTCCCGATGGTTCAGTTGCACCCCTTTCGGTGGTATATGTATCCTCTTGGATGAAAGAGAAAGGACATAATTGATATCATATTATGTTATGCTTGCATTAGATGTACTTGGCTATCATTAATGAAATATCTGGTAGTTCTCTGGAAAAAAAAAGAGAACACCATACGACACATGGCCATACGACCCAAAACTGTAGGACACATCTCCGTACAAAACAAAAAACACAACAGATCGTACGACACATGACTGTACGACATTTAAAGGCCATAGGATGCATGGCCGTACGACATAGAAGGCCACAAACGGAAGCAAAACAATAAAAGAAAACAATTCGTAGAAAGTCGTACGGCCATAGGACAGGGAGGAAGAAAAACATAAGAGGAGAAGGCTGTACGACATAAACAAAGTGCCTACAGGAAAAAGGAGGGGCGCTGCTTGGAAATTATTGGAACCGTATGACCGCACAGACGACAGGAGAGAACAACAACAGTATTGTACAAAAGAGAGGAGAAGTAAAATAGGTTGATGCATAGTTTGTTCGTACACCGTACGGTTGTTGGGAGAACAACACGGAAGAAAAAGGAAGAGCGTACGAACAATGGATAAAGGGTTATTGATGGATGCGGGAAGAAATTCAAAAACCATATCACAGGTAGTTATTGACGGCAAGAGTTTTTTCTTGGCATGGGGTCTTAGTAACAAAAGAAAGACTGGAAGAAGCAATTGGAGGCATCAACACCAGGAAGTAGTAGTATTGCCAGAGACAAGGGTACGAGGGTTTTTCCATCTGGAGTCAAGATTGCTGGAAGTATGGACAACGGTAAGAAGAAAGTTTGTCCCAAGGTGCAAACCCAGACACAACAACAAAAGGAAAAGATTACATGCAAGAATGTCACATTTGAAGGGTTGAACGGGTATTGAGTGTCAGAGATGGTGGGAGGAGACACCAGACACAGGTTTTTTGAAATGGCAGCTGCCAAAGGCACAAGTGCACTGGGAAATCCAAATGCCTATTTTTTCCATCAAGGATTTTGAGAGAACCCTGTGCGGAATGATAGACACATTCGACTAGTTCACTCGTACCAACACTCTCAAGTATTAGGTACAGATCTCCATGTTACATTTATAGCCGCAAAATTTACACGAGTTTTTGGTATACCTGGCTGACAGGGGAGAAAACAGACTTGAAGCCCAGGAAGATGTCTTGAGAGGAGAAAGTAAAATTCATAAAGTTGGTTTCCAGGAAACTAACTCCGAGCGAGTTCGAGTCCATAGCAGGGGCATCTTCAAAAAACTGTGGAATCAAGAAGTTGTTTGTGGCTTCAGGTGAATGGCCTTGTCTCATGGATGTTATTAAAAGTAGGCTAACAGGCTCAAGTAGGGCTTTTGACATTGCCCTTGCACACATTCTTTTTATGAATGGGCTCAGGAACGCCATTTTTTTATGATTGGGTGTCCATCATGGCCGAGAGGATGTATGAATTTATGACTCTTCAGCACAGGACCTTCTATATGCCTCATTATGCAATTGGCTTGTTCCTCAATGCTACCCGAGAGCAGATTCCACATGACAGATTAAGGACAAAGCTCGACAACTTGGCAATTGGTGAACCCCTATCTTTCATTGGCTCCATTTGGATATGGGTGGGGTACAAATAGGGTTGAAGAGGTAGTGTCAGGTGCTCTCCGAGTTTGAGGGAGACAATGCAGACAGTGGTCGAGAGGATACCAGTGAGGTCTCGGGGGCTAGTGAGAGTGCAACAACAGCAGGAGCCATCGCAGATTCAGCCATAGCAGATATGGAGATACCACTCCGTTTTAAGTTGCTTTGGAACAGGTTTTGTTTACCCCGTCGATCACCTCAGTCACAGTTTCCTTGACACCATCAACACCCTCCAGTACCGTTATGGATGTGGTTCCGGTACCAAAGTTTGGTCAGTTGAGAGTCCAGTATCCATGATGCCGCCGAGTATGGACCACGCAGTTGCAGTGCCAGCGGGAGTTGGGTTGGCAGTGGACCAATCCATGGATGGGATTGTTGAGACCGGAGTAGTGCCTCGGAGTGAGGAGTTGAAGTTGCTAGTGTAGATGAAGAGTGAGCCTCAGGTCACTCTCAAGGTAGATGGGATGGAGGCCATTGTGAGGGTGGGCCCAGGGGTGTTGGAGGAGCTGCGAGTGAAGCATAACTTGTGGAGAGTAGTGGTCCGTCAGCAGAGGCTTTGTTGACGATGATGACTTGGCTCAATCAGTTCCAGATGGCACCAACAACGACCAACCTTCTTTCTCCATGGCAAGAGTTGGCCGTCCCTCCGGAGATAGTGGATCTCGACTCCCTCGTCTCACCTGGCAGACAGGAGCTGGAGATAGAGGATGCACCTGAGAAGCAAGCTTTGACACATGGGCCACAATAGGAGTTTAGTGATGTGAAGATGCCAGGGCCAGATAGGGATCCTAGTGAGGAGTTGACAAGAGGGTCTTGGAGTGGTGTTTTAGAGCAGTACTTGGTGAATGTAGCTGCAGGAGCACAATGGGTGATAGCCTCAGCGGAGTCACAGGCCCAGGAGGAGGTTCCCAGGAGTTGGATCGACTCTTGACTTTTGTTCGAGTGGGTTGTCCTATTGCCTTTGTTCATTGTTTTGAGTCCAGGGGATGGCAAACCACAAAAACTCTGGCTATGCTGGAGGATTGGGCCCTTCGAAGGCAAGGGAGAGTAGGATTTGTGCCTTATTGCGCGAGGCGCAACAAGCATTCCACGAGGGATACTTCACCCTTCGGCGCACTCAACACATCTCTTCAGGACATGAGACTATGATGGTGGCAGCAATAGCGACTTGTGAGGAGATGGCCACTCAACTTGCAGCAGTAGAGGAAACATTGGCTAGAGACATCATGGGCAATTGAGAGGAGTGGTATGGTGACGGAGTTGGAGGCATTTCGGGCACATCTAGAGTCAGAGCGTGCAGAGAGGGCTCTTTTAGAGACCTGTCTTGCTAGTGCTATGGAGAGTATGGATACAAAGGAGAAGGTGGTATTAGAGGCGGCATGGATGGTGAATATTGCTCTAGAAATGAAGATGGTAGTGGAGCGCGACTTACAGTTGAGGACCGACCAGGTGTACGAGTTGCGGGTTCGGGTAGCTTCCCTGGCACCACTGTCAGCACCATCTCCTTTAAGGATGCTTCTTACGCCCTCTCCTGCTACTGAGTAGTATTTTTTGTTGTATAGTCTTGTTTTTGTTCTCATTCCCATTTTGTGCATGAGGTCGGGTTCAACTTATTTTTTTTGGGGGGGGATGATGTTGTCCGTAAGCTTGTATGTATGAGAGTGTTATCTTAATTAAGTTTTTAGTCTCGATCGTTAGTGACTGAAGGGTAAGCGGCTATGTTGCGACGGTTTAATCGCACCCCTTCGGGTGGTATATGTATCCTCGCAGATGAAAGAGAAAGGACATAACTGATATCATGTTATGTTATGTTTGCATTAGATGTACTTGGCTATCATTAATGAAATATCTGGTAGTTCTTTGATATCTTGTTGCACTTATTATCTATTATCATTTCCTTCAGTAGTATGTATTAAACCTAGTTTACCATAGGTGGTGAACAAGAAGTTCGAGGTGCAATACCTTGTTAATGCATTTTTCTTTGCGAAAGAAGTTTGAGTTGCAAGCCCTTGTTAAAGCATTCTTCTTTGCGAAAGAAGTTTGAGGTTCAAGCTCTTGTTAATGCATTCTTCTCTGCGAGAGAAGTTTGAGGTGCAAGCTCTTGTTAATGCACTCTGGGAGTAGCCATGGTGGATATCATGTGAGAGACTCCATGACTTAGTTTTTTGTTCTTTCACCCTTTGGGAGTAGCCATAGTGAATGTTATGCTAAGATGACATTATTATGTTGAGAAAATCTGTGATGAGGTTTTGTTATTGACTTTTTTTTTTGGTGCAGCCTCTTATGTTTGTCATGTTGAAGAGATGCCATGACATATGATTAATCTCTCTTGCTAAGAGGGAGTGTTGAAGTTCTGGTAGCTGTGAGATAAATTATTCATATCTATATTCCTGGTTCTCTGTCATGTACCTTTGGGAGTTGCTTATCATCTCTTCTGAGACTTCTTTGTGTGAATGTTCAGGTATGCTGTTCTCTATTTCAGATGCCTTGTATTATTCTGAAAGTGAATCATCATCTCTCTATTATTAGCACCGCTTAGCTAAGAGCATTTGTGGGCTTCCTATCGTGGTTAGTTGTTTTGTTATCAATGGGTCTCTTCTATATCTCATACCTATTTGTTCATCTTCGTAATTGTTGGGTATATGATGATTTGGCTTCATGGATGAGATGAATTGGCAATATGGACTTGTCGTGTGTTGCATTCGACGGTTCATGATTATGGTAGTGCCGTCGTTTTATGATTTGCATTCATTGGTTCATGTTATGTAGGTGCTGTCGATTTATATTAGCACTTGTCAATTTATGTTATGGAGGTGTTGAGGGTTCATGGTGCTTGTAATCGTTGTCCTTTGGTCTACCATGATGATTGCAGCTAAGTGTTTAATAGTTGTCTCTTGGTGTTCATCGATGGAGTCCCTTTAGTTACTGGGAAGTCTTCTCATCATACGCTCATGGCAAGAGAAAGCCTCTGAAGTCGACATATATTGATGTTGTTTTGCATTCACTAGAGCATTTAGATATATCACTCTTTGATTCTTTTGTATGCCTGAAAAATATTAAGTTATAGGAAGTTGCGTTCAAGTGGAGATTTATATGTTTTTGTTATAATACTTTCGATTTATGCAGGATTGGAATATATATTTTGCAAGACTTTTTTCTGTTAGTTGAATATCGGGTTATATATTTCTGAAAGTTCATCATTTGGCTGTTGCATCTGTGATCAATTTGTGTGCAAGTTTAATAAGGCTTATTGATTGACCAGTTATGGTCCTGAATCATAAGCAAGAGAGTGTAGTATTGATTTGAGAACTTTATAAAATTGTCATTTTTGTGGGTAGGGTTTTTCACCCTCAAGTAGGAGGGTTTTCCCAGGGTATCTCAGGTGTTCGTGTGTTTTGCTTTATTTGCTATTTGTTCTATTTCTATTCTAGTTCTCAAAACATTAACAAATGTGAATACAAGATAATGAACTATATATTACTGGTAATTCCAAATGCTACAATAATGGATTATTAGTGCGATAATGAATGGTATGTACGATAATAATGACAATGCAATCAACAATGTTGTAATGCAAATTCAGTGATAATGGATTATATTAGAATGTACATATGACTGGTAATTCCAAATGCAATGATGAATCCTTTCAATATGGATAATGGATGGTTTTGTAGTCTCATAATGCGGATTATGTGTAAAGGTTGTTTTTGATGTTACAATGTATTATATATGCACTATATCCTATATAATCGTCTCGCATCTTCGAATGCGTTATATGCTGTAGGTTACAGGATTACACGTAGTCTTTAGTCAAAGATATACCGTCTCTGATATTCAGTACTATGTATGCAATCTTCTCTGTCCCATGAGCCGTCTCAGATATATATCTTTTGATTTATGCTCTTCTATGGATGCCGTCTTTGATATACAATTATAATGCTTGTACCAGTGGTTATGACAACAACCTTCTATTCTCTATACACAAGCGATTCCACAAAGGGAAAATATAAATAATAATATCAAATCTTCTTTTCTCCCATGGTGAATCGATTGGCTTGCATGTATATGTGCATCAAACTATGAAAGGGTGCGATGGAATAGTCACCTCTTTTGACTATCTGTTTGATCATCATCTTAATCAATCATTATATTAATCCTTGCCTCTCATACGTGTCTCTTCACTATGAATCTTTTGCCTGTTGATAAATTAGTCGGTGCTTACTAACACCCTTGACTAATGTCAACAATTGCTGACTAATCATTGATGTGCTTGACAAATAACAATCCCTGTTCTGTTTTTTGATGAATATATATATCTCATCCGTGACCACCTTCTGAAATTGCATATGCCATTTATCGATATCAATGATGTTGGTTATATGAGTGGTTTGTGTCTATACGATAACTCTTCTCATGTAAGTTCTATTACATGATATTTTAATGTCCCCTTTTTAGTGTGACCATGACAATGGATGGATTAGCCTATCATGTGACCCTCATAGGCTAATGGGGATGGACATAGGGTCTCTTTCAGTGGGCATCTACTTCAGGATTCAATATGCTTTGGTTTGGTTTTCATTTGGCGTCATTTGGACTTCATTTGCTATACTTTTGCCACGTTTACTATTTCTAGTAAGCCCGATGTTGTTCAAGAAGGACCCTTTCTATTTTGGAAAGTGCATTTGGTCACGTGGGGAAGTAGTAGGTGTGAATCCTATTTCAGATGGCATATTTAAAGGATAAGTATTTTGGGAGTTATAATTATTTTGGCCAAATTATTTTTAAATCATTAAATGACTTATTATAAAGTTATAATTTAACTTTATAATTTCACTTAAGTTGAGGGTTGAGTCATCATTGGAAGGGACCATTTATTCAATTAATTCATGATATCTTTATGTTTGCGTTTGAAGAAATGGGTGTTATGAGGGTTTGGAGGAAATTAATTTGTTAAGAAGAATATCTCTGCAAATCTTTTGTGGTTTGAGCCATTGTTTGTAATGGTGAATTGCATAGATTGATCTGGATGGCATTGTTAGAAGCTGGATTCAAATTATAAATGCTGTGATGTTATTTAAGGGGCTGTGGCATCATTTCAAGAGGCTGCGATATTGATTTTAGGAGGCTGCAACTCTTCTTTAGTGGCTGTGACTGATGCCAAGGAGGCCACGTTAATTCCTAAGGTGGCTGCGTGGACTCCCATAGAGCCACGATTTATATTCTAAAGGCTGCGTTTTATATTTTAAGGGCTGCGTCCATAATTGAGGAAGTTGCATCATCTTTTCAGTGGCAACGTCAACTTCCAAGAGGGTTGCGACTGTAATCTTTTGCTGGCCGCCATTAGCACATTTGCAAAGGTGCACATTTGGTTTGGGAAAGAAATTTTAATAATCGAACAACAATTAATTTTTATGTTTGTAGTTTTGCATTGTTATTAAACCTCATGCATTGGTAAATGATTATAAATTGTAAACTATCCAATTACAAAACAAATTTTTGCATACACACTTAGAAAATCAGAATTCAGACATTGTATGACAACTATTTGATGAAATGTCAAAAGGTGTAAAATTGGGTTTCAGAAGTTAGAACCAGCAGGGTTCTTATAGATATTGTCAATGACTTCCTTGTATAAGCACCACTCATGGTATCTTATTCATATTACTGATTAGTCACCGGTACCCATTACTTAATATCTGTCATTGAAATATATGTAATTTGCTATTATTTTTGAATGCTCGATATCCTTCTTGATAGCATTTGAGTCTTCATTATATCGTGTGTATCTTCTGGTTCCACACATGCATAGTGAAAGGTTGATGCCCTCAATAATTGTGTATTAGCATGTTGACCTTTCAGAGGAAACACTCTTAATGGCTTTGTATCTTAGAAATCGGTTTGAATGATGGTGTACTTCATGGAAACATTCTTCTTGAGTGATGACATCTCCCAAACTAACAAGGGCGCCTGTATATATGCGACTTCACTGGTGTTCGCTCTCTTTGTCACCATTTTGGCAACAACCATACATTTTCTTAGGCCAGAGCTTTCGTCCATTGACTCCATTGATACCACCACGGATTTTGTCTTCACACACGACTTCCAAGTTTGGCCACGATGTTTGACTGTAAATGCTCCTAGGTAACGTTAGATTACTGATTAAGATGGTGTGCCAATGCAATTTCTATCTTGGATAGTTGTCGATAATTTCCAAAGCTAAGCTGGTCGTAATAGCTTCTTTTAATTATTGACGATAATTCATAGTTAATATTATCACTTTTACGTTTGTTCTTTTAATAAAAAGTTTAAATTTTTAGTTTAAACTTATTTTCATCGTTCATATTAATGTTTCATATTGAGGACATTACAGTCTCACCCTCTTAGAAGATGCTTGCCCACAAGCATTCTTATAGCTTCCTAATGATTCCTGGATCCCAACTTGGAAGTGCCATCTCTGCATAACATAACTATGTTGGTAAGAATGTCTATGCATTGGGCTGGAGGTGGATATCAGAATGTGCCACGATTCATTAACCATGTGGTCAACTATTGATACACAACAATACCCACTTTTCTTTATCCAAACTAAACATTCAGCATTTGATCTTTGTCATAAGGAACGAATCCAATCCTGAAGAACAAACTCATAAAGTTTGATTGAGGAATACTTAGTGCCATCATTGTTGGTGTTTACTAAATGGTTCCAATAGGGACTCATTGCTTCCTTAATTGAAGATGTACTAGGTTTCCATAATCTTTTTTCATCTTTACCTTTGTATGACTTTAGGCTAATCTCTTTGTATATCTCAAAGGGTGGTTTGTCATAAACTTTGGTCCACTTCAACTTCGAACAATGGATTAGGAATAAGTTGAATCTGGCTTCTAAACTCAATTTCATCTTTTCCCGACCTTCATCTGAATTTTTTAAGCCATTATTATCTTTTCTTATCTTCAACTTCCCTAGTTTATCAACGTCAAAATGATGAAGGGGAATACATGAATTGACTTTCGAATTATTCATTTCATTCACAACTGTAGATGGGAGAGAGTTGTGATTGATATTGTCATAAGCTGAATTATGATTTCTTAATTCAATCTCTCTTACGCCTTCTCTTATGCCTGATCCTTCAAACGAAGTAAGGTCAACCTTATCATCCTCAACAATATGTGTTTAACTTATTTGTGATATAGGGAGATTCAGTAGCCTACTTTATAGTTCCTTTCAAAATTGGTGACTACATTTCCTTACAGTGCTTGCTGATCATCCCTTGCTTGGTCCTCTCTTAGGGTCTCATGTTTTGCAATTTCTTTTAGCTTAATCACTTCCAATGCCTCTGGTAACGTGTATTGTGAGGGTGGTTCAGTGAGATTCTAGATGCAATGGTTTTTTTGCAATCATTCATCTTTTGATCTTTGAAGTCTTCACTCTTCCCACTTTCTTTCTTTAAGATCAAGTGGTGACTTGTTTTTTTTTTAGGCTCATACTTCATTCGTAGATCAATGTAATCTTCCAAAGATATGTCTTGTTGAAGAGCTCCTTTTAACCAATCTAGTCGGTATTGATCTTGTCGATCAAGTAAAGCAGGTTTTTTGCTTTCTTGTTGTTCCTCCATTCCATTCACAATTTCTCCATCACCTCCATCCCTCTTGCTAACTATGCCCTCCTTAGCTTCTCCCTCATGGCCAACTCTCCCCACCTTGTCCCTTCCCTGTATCCTTTGCCCGCATCCCCCCGTACCTTGTTCCGGTTTGAGGATGGGGACCTCGACTTCTCCCACCATCTCAGAATTCTTGTCCCTCCCTTCTTCCAATTCTCCTCTTTTAGGTGCGCCACCTTCATGTTTGACCGCCTCTCCACCTCTATTTGGGATGTTGCTTATTTGTCCTTTCCTCACTTCACCACACCCTAACATACCTCCTCTAGGTTGAGGAACACTTGCCCTATGAACAAATGGTATTGTGATGATTGCAAAACCCTCCACCAGGCTATGTGTTCTGCCTTTACTTGTCAACACCCCTCCATTGAGCTGTGAACTCGTTACCGCCTACTCTTCTGACACAAGAAGCACTTCTCCATCTCCTAGGGTAGGAGAATTCTTCGTGCCTCCCTTATCCATTGGCCCAAGTCTTTTTGGCTCACCTTCCTCCCTCGTTGCTTCCCCCACCCCACGCTTGACCTTAACCACTTGATTTCCCACACGTCTGAGCTTTATGATATTCCGGGCCAGCCCCTCATCCAAGCCACCCCTTGCCATTGCTATATCTTCACATGCATGAATGTTAGGAATGCGGTCAGGATCATGAACAACAACAAAGCACTCGATAAAGAGGGGTTCCAGGCTAAGGTTTTCAAACATGGCCTTTTTGTTGTTGGTGGGTACTTAGCTGATCTCTTCAATTAGATGGTTTGTTTAGGGTTCCCCTCCTAGTATCATCACATTATCCACCAGATCCGCAAAGTGGGTATGGTCTCGAATCCCAACAACTACAGGATTATCATTTTAGGACACTTTTTCAGAGTTGTATGCCACTATTCTTCACACTCTTCTCCCTAGAGAGTTGGATTGACGTTCTGTTCGTGCTAAGGGGCAGCCTGACTTTAGACTGGACTATCAGACTATGGACCATGTCCTCACATTTTGGGCTATTATTGAGGAGGCTCGCCACTACTCGAAGGTCTACTATTGTTTGGTGAACTTCTGCAAGGCCTTTGATTCTTTCCCGAGGACAACCCTGTTTCAAAGGCTCCAAGACATCGATAGCTCTAACATCCTTTTGACAACTATTATGAGATTATAC